>CACRXP010000071.1:924981-938168 GCA_902702965.1 Spirometra erinaceieuropaei
ATGCCTGATGATCCGCGGCAGCCAAAGTGGACAGCTGAAACCCCCCCCCCCCTCCGTCTCCAGTGACGAATACCGAAGGTCCAGGTACAACTTCTATGTTTTGGCGAACTGTGTCGAGCAAGGTTTCGAGTTGACCTCCCTTTCAACGCCTTCAAGAGGACAACGGCGCCGGTAACAGCAGTGAGTCCGTGCGGCAGACGACGAAGAACGTGTCCAAACCACCTCAATCGTTCTTCTTGGGTATTGTCGTAGCAGGCGTCGACGAAGTCGTTGTACTTCGCTCAGAGAGATGGTCCTCAAGCAGCGGCGGTCAGACTTTTTACAGTACGTGTACAGTAGGCGGGCTAACTCGTGAAATGTCAGCCGAAATTTCGAAATGCGTCTTCGTTCCAAAAAGACTAATTAAGCAGGGTTGTAAAACTAATCAGTCTGCAGTATAATTCTATAATTATTCAATTATCTCAGGATGCTGGCTTTCGAACGAACGTCCTTCCGGCTTCATGCAAAAACTATACTCTGTAAAAAGTCACTACGTAAGCAGTATGCATTTTTCTCATTGATTTTCGATGCCCCTGAAAGTCCAGTTATATTTCATAGAAAACATGCATTAAAATATCCATTCTTTTGCTCATCCTGCAGAAAAGTACGTCTTATTTCAATTTTATACTCGAAGGAAGGATATAATTTGGTTTTTAAAAAGTTTCTAATTGTGAGACTTTTAAATACCGTGAAATGGCTTTTCATAATGCGTCATGTCTCTGCATTTATCAATGTGGCTTTTAAAGTTAACAATATGGATCACATCCAATGCTAAATTTTATGAACCCCATATGGTCTCTTGTCAATACCGTAGAAAAATGTGTAGTTTTCGTACGCGGAAAATACATGGCTTGTAGTTTGGAAGTCCTGAATGCAAGTGTGACGGCAGGGCGGGTTCAAAATTATTCGGGAATTATAAAAGTTTGTGAAAACCGAATAATACCCTTCCTTAGAGTATAAAGGTGGAAGAAGACGTAATTTGCTACCAAATGAGCGGAAGAAATGAATATTTTTATTCATGTATTCCATGGACTTTTTGCGGCATCGAAAATCAATGAGAAAAATTCATCCTACGTAAGTAGTCATTTTTTATAGTATAGTTTTTGTATGCAGACGGAAGGACGTCCGTTCGAAGGCCAGCATCCTGAGGTAACTGAATTATTATAGAATTATGCTGCACAATGATTACTTTTACAACCCTACTTAGTTAATATTTTCGAAACGAAAACGCATTTCGGAATTTCGGTCGACATTTCATGAGTTAGCCCAACTACTGTATGCATGCATAGTCACGTAAAAGCGGCACTCATCCGAGCTGACCGCACTACAGAGTAAACTCGCTCAGTTTTGTTCGGTAGCCCTCTCTAAAATCATCGCGAATAGTATGGCAGCGACAAGTCAATAGATGGAATACTGAATGAATATGGAACCCCAGTCTCCTCAAGTCTGGTTAGTGGATGAGAGCAAAAAAATCGAAAAGAGTCAACCCTCTCATCCTCATCTTTTCCAGCATTACTTCGAGGAGCAGGCGTTCGTGCCTACGATGTTTTAGGTTAGAAGGCCAGCCAAAGTTCATCCACCGAACAAACTGATGACCAGTTCTTCTTCGCACGGACAGTGATTGCTTGAGTGTACACGGAGTTACAGTGCGGGAGACATTCGCACCACCGACCGCCTCTCCCTCTCTCTCTTCCTGGACCATCTGGTTTCAACGGCAAGACTAGGTCATGATGACTTGAAAGCCCCAGTTGATCTGTCACTCGCCCCGTATACGCACGTCCACACCTGCGCACGTCGGTTAATCACCATATCAACCAGACAGCACTCACTCGAATCGCATATCGATAAGAATTGGCAAAAGGCCACATAAAAATGGAGTCATCGCAGCCTAACCCTCAGTCTAGAGAACTAAATTACTTCGTCAATTGGCAACCTTTTAACGCGCCCTCCTTATGGAGCAATCATAGCTCAACGATGAGTCAGACATAGGATAGGCCTTACTGTCTCTCCCTCCCTTCCATCGTAAATTAGTGGCAAAACCGGCGCAACTTGACTGAAGACGAGGTCGCGAGCAGAGGCAAGGCCACCGCATCCCACATGTTTTTGGTCACGTCTCAAGTCTGGCGCAAGTGCCACCTGTCTTGGAGGTTTCGCTCGGCGAAGCGCACACGCAAAGTTGGTGAGAGGGCACCTATTGTAGTAGGTGGCGTACCTCATGAAACATCAACTTAAATATAACCTCAGTATGAAAGGGTTACTTGGACGGAATCGTACTACTGACCATCAAGATATTTTAGTCACATCGAGGTGCCTGCTTTTGAACGCGCTTCTTTCCGGCCACTCATCTGGTAGTCAAGTACGTCTTCTTCAAATTTTCTACTCAATGAAATCGTATCTTTTGGTTGTAAAAGGTTCGTAATTGAAAGTCCTAGAGCTGTGAAATGTCTACCCCGACAGCATCGTACCTGTCCGATTGTTAATACTTCTTATGAAGTATACAGCGTGGTCCATATTCATTACACAATCTTCTACGCTCATGAGTGATAGGCAGTAGAACCCCCTTCGAGAAGCTGTGTGAAACAAGCGGATTTTTGAAGCAGAGGGATAAGCAACCATGTAACATCTTCGGCAGTCTTATGAGGAGGAGGGGGAAAAGAATTCTAACAGACCCGCCATCCTATGACATGCGGTCCATTTCGATGACGTCTATATAACATGCCGAGTATCAGCCGCTACTACGTAAGCCCTCGCTACTGTAACCTTGTGGCCTGAACATTTACTAATACAGATTTTATTTTGCATAAAATCCCTGAAAATTTATGACCGGGAAACTTCCTCTCAAGCTGTGATATTTACCATTACAAGGATACAACTAAGAGATCGGAATTTGGCTTAAGTGTATTATATAGGTGCAAGTAAAGACTATTCGATGGCTGACCCAAATGTGAAAAACCTAGGCCGCACGCACAAGCCACATCAGTCCTCTCGACACTTACGCCGAAGTCTTTAAAGGCCACCGCCCTAATCGCTCGCGATTGTAAGGAACAATTCGGGTTGTAACGAACCACAGAGCACCAACCGTTTCTGTCAGCAATCCACCTTCATTTTGCAGATTTTGCCCGTGCATTTGGGAATTTCGGCCGCCCAGCGCACGCCGTCAAAACGTTTTCGATAGACTTAAGCCTGTAATAAAAAGCTGGGGGATCGTTGCGATTAGTTATATCCGGCAGCCACGGCCAACGGTGAAAGGTGTAAGTTACTTTGCAGATTCTGCTGTCTTTTGTCGGACTTTCAGTCGAAAGCGCAGAAGAAATCAAATCGGCCATCGGAGCAGCCGCGCACGCGCGGCCTTTGTCCGATTCGTCGAAACGTTTAGAATCAGCATGGATCAATCAAAAACATGCTGTGAGCATATGTGGCTTTGGCCGAGGCAGTTTTTTAGGGAGGTGAGACATGGCCTGCGCGTCTGAGACATGTGCACCACTCGGAAGTCTTAGACCGATGATGCTTACGCTGCCGCCGACCGTCACGCGTGTGGAGAGGTACAGTCCGGGACATCATCGAGGCCGGCCAGATCAGGCATGATCGCAGCCGTACCAACCACAAGTAAGCAAGTTTACGCACCACTATCCGAGTTCGTTTGTCCGTCAGGTCTCTAACGCACGACTACATAGACGTCCACGAGCAGGAGCGATCGACCGCGCCCTCCTTACTCGAATATGTGTTGCGCCAGCCTGACGGTGAAAGAGTCCAAAGTACCTCCTTCAACGAGCCCGGCCGTGTCTGGACGTGTTGGGGTGTCATTCTCGGGTGCACCTCCCACCCTACGGGGTTGACGTACCAACTGGCTTAGCCTCGTTCCGGAGTCTGTAGCCAACCCACCGCAATAGACGGTAGTCGCAACGTATGGCTTGCTGAGTTAGTCGTGAACGCCGTCATATGTACCATTCTGTTTGCTGCCACCAGGGCTGTAGTCTTTCACCAACGCGTTTCAACTACAAGGCAAGAAAACTCTTTAAAACACCTCGGCAGACACCTTCGAACTTACCGTAAGTTCTCTTTCATGCACTACGAATTCCAATTATACTAACGATGTCGCGGTAGTAATGATGTCCTTAGTGAAAGTGCGGCATGCTTTATATCGAATGGATGCGATGACACCAAGGTAGACGGAAAGGGCGAGGACTTCACAACAAAGACGGTTACCTCAGGTTTGCTGGTCAGATAAGTCTGTTCGAACAGGATAGATATCGAAGTTTATGGGCTGGTGGGCAACATCTGTTATCTTGAGCCAACAGTGTAAGACAGTGCTGAAATCGAGCACCAGGTCAACCCGATGCATATGCCGTAACCTCTGGAATCGGTGAGAGGCCAGCCAAAAGGCTGAGCAAGGAGTAAGTAAGACGTTAATCAAGGCAACCCATACAAATAAAAATGAGGCATTACCCGTGCGCCTAGAAGACATCCGTCGCCCATAATTATCTGCTCCCGGTCCGAACGAAGGGACATACAGGCTGGAAAATATCTAGCCAGGTAAATGCCCTTCTGTTGCTTGCTGACTTGCGTGGTTGAGTCATGCATTGCGTCGGCCTGAGGGTGAAATTATCCAAAATTGGACCTTATTAGAAGACCACTCTGGCTGGTAAAGACATCGAGGTACCTAAATAAAAATTCGAGTGCGACCCATAGATAGCTCTGGCTCAAAGGTGTACAACAAACCTAACTGACAAACCAGCTGCTGGAATTTGTTAGGATATCTATTGGCGACCAACGACAATATATTTTGATAATCCTGACAGCGAGTAAAGACGCCATCGCAAACACATTCGCAAGACACAGAAGGTAGAGACGGTTAGCATCGGTTGTCAGAGCCTTGAAATCCCTACATTTAATTTGGAGCTCACTGAATTCGAAGACAAGACGTTCGCAATTACACCTGGCTACCACTATGGAGCTTAATTAGTGGGGATTCCAGTCAACAGGAAGGCGAATCAGAAATTTGTTTTACATATAGGGAGGGGGAATCGAGGTAATACGATGTTGAAGACACCGAATTGCAGTTGGTCTCTAGCTGAGGGCCTTAGGCCTGATGGCAGTGGTCACAGTTGAAGTCTTGTTCGATGCCAGACATGATGGCGCTTTAACTACCTGACTTTCCATAGACTGCAGACTCATTAGAGCGGTAAATGGCCGTCCCTAACTGCGTTAGTTGTGAGTGATCCGTGACTGTCCATCAGTTAGTCTGGCAATCCAAAAGAAACTGCACTGTTCACTGCACGTGGGGGATGGGTAGCCTCTGGCCACACAAACAGCAAATGTTTAGTTAAAACAGACTTTTAAGGACTTTAAAAGTAGTACTAACGAGAAGCCGGTAGTTTGTAGCCCTTGGTGATAACTGACGACCCTGGGGCGCATCCGTGTAAAGTTCTACACTCGGCTAGTAGTTCTGGACCAGCTGCCCGGTGAATGCAGCCATCGACGCCACCACCACCGAGTAAACTTTCATTGGCCGCGTTTACGATTGCATCAACCTGCAGTTTGACGATGTCCTTTTGAATAAGACTGAGTCGCTGTACCAAGTCCGGCTTGTTCTGGGGGGCCACATCCCCTAAAAGCAGAAAGCATTTACCTAAGGCGACTTCAATTTGAAAAGTAAAAATGTTTAAGTTCTAAACAAAAATAAGAGGGTTTCGGGAGTGGACTACGTACCATAAAAATAGCTGGTCTTCCTGAGAGCGCCAAAATTGCAACTATTAAGATATTTAAATGACTGAACGGCATACATATTTGATAAATCAACTGGCGACCATGAGGGGTATAAACCCTAGTAGACCGGCCGTTCTCCGTCGTTTGCAGGTAAAAAAATTATCTCCAAAGGACCACGGAACCAAGGTGGGAACTCATGTGACTACATCTCCTATACAAAGCGCGATCGTCATGGAAAAGAACGCACGTCGGTAATGGCAGTCCGTCCAGGCCAGTCGCTGGGATATCGAATACAGCAGCATGATTTACCCCGCACAAGTGGCGCTGCCTGGTGGAAAATAAATCGGACTGAGAGAGATTGTGCAAAATCCGACGGAATACAACTATCGCTCGAAGGGCGACGTTTCGCTTTAGTCATCTACACGAGGCAATATGTATTACAATCTTATAAGCAGTGCATGAATGTAAATTATTTGCACTCCCCTACATGCCAAGATTCCGAGTTAATGTGCTTGCTGCCATTCATACTGTCCAGGAAGTTCACGCCTGGAATCATCAGGTCTAGTAAAAAGTAAAACCTATTCCTCACAAAAGTTAATGGAGTCTCTCACCAGTTTTACTGGGCCCTCACCCTGAGTGGTTATCCCCTTGTAAAGACAGTGTAAGGGCTTTATGAGTAGATTTAGCACTTATAAGAAGTGAAGCCCAAGAATCTCGAATATGCGCATTAGGTTCTTTTCGAGGTCCCATTGACTCAAAATTGTGTCCGTTTCCAATGAAAACGTTCGGCTTGTTTCCCTATCATTCACACAAAGAAGTTTACAATGTTTCGATAAACTAGAAAACAAATTGCCGGGTATGTAACGAAGTTGGTAAATCAGCTTTTATTACCTAGGTAAGATTCAAAAACTCCGAACTTCTGGTAAGTCTGTCTGTTGCATCGCCGAGAACGTTGAAGATGTGCCTCATATCTGTACCCCGTCTGAAAAGATGCGACATGACTGCCACACCATCCGACACTAGAAGCATTGAATAGCTCCCTGATGCACTCTTATCGCGGAAATGTCACGACTGGGCTATTTCCTCACTGGACTGGATGGTGAGTTTGTCGGTTTCCCGCAAACATTGGCTGGCATGTTTGAGTTCTCAATGATCCCACGAGCATGCTCGTCGCCATTATTGCTTGCGTATCGCGTGCGGCGTGTACTATCAAGTGCTCTCTTCTTCCCTCTGTTATATCCTTACTTGATTTATTAACGCATCTGTTCAAATGTTGAAATGTTCATGTACAAATGTAAACGCACTATCAGGCGGCATGTGAAGAAGATCGAGGAAATGTCAAGAGAAATAGACGCAGAAGTGGGTCTGCTTTTTGGCGGTAGCAAACATTATCGAGCCGACTGTTCAGACCGGGGGTCGTCCGCTGGTAACTCAGTGGACGTTGTCAGTTGGATTCTTAGCCCACCAAAGTCATTGTTAGGTGACTTCGCGTCTGCAGACTGTATTGCTTGGGCGGACACTGTCATCCATAATGACGCGCCACTGGGTGAACGCATGAGGGCAAGACCGCGTGATTGGGCTTTGCAGTGCAATATTGCGCACTGTCATTTGCGAAGTCCGTTTGACATAGTGCGGATGGCAGTCCCAGAGTTGCCCGAAGACCCTCGCACACTTTTGGGGGCATCGTATAACTTGCAAGTAGTCCCCATGGGTTGTGGGGAGTACATTCATGTTGGGCTGCAGAAGCAACTGCGCAGGTAAGTTGATAGTGAATTCGTAGTCGCAGGCAATGAAGAGATATTTGTGAATCTAACTATAGATGGTTTGCCTCTTTACCGCAAGACGAGGGCTGAACTGTGGCCCATTCTAGGTGGTATCATGAAGCTATTTGTTAGTAACGTATTTGCCATTTCCATGTACTGTGGGGACGGAAAGCCGCCAAACGTAGAAGTGTTTTGTAAAGACCTGATAGACGAAATATTTGTCCTTCGAGAAGAAGGATTGCAATTCAGTAATCGCCCTGGCAGGATGCGAGTCCGCATAGCTAGTGTTATTTGTGATGCACCCACGCGGGCCTTCGTCAAACAGATTAAGGAAGTCAATGCATATGGCGGCTGTGAGCGTTGTACAACCGTCAGAACACACGTAGGAAAAGTCGTTTACCTTAAGGAGAGGAGAGGTAGGATGATGATTTTAGAGGAGAGGAAAGTAATCAGCATATAGTAGGGCCGTCGCCATTTATCCGCTGTAAATTGGGTTGGGTGTCTAATTTAGCTCTAGATCCACTGCACCTTGTATATTTAGGTGTGGTGAGGAAGCTAATCCGTTTGTGGGTGACTTGTCAGACACATTTGTACACACTGCGTTCATCGAAAGTTTAAATAGTTAATAGTAGGCTACGAGGGTTGACTCAAAGTTGCAGAAGTCTAACCGACCTTGACTCCTGGAAGGGCACAGGGTACAGACAATTTTTGCTGTACACTGGAATAATTTTCCTGAAGAAAATTCTACCGACAGGGCACTTTAGAGGTTTTCTCCTCCTGTTTACGGTTATAAGATTGCTGGCCTCATCGGACGCTTACATGTCAAACATAGGCTACGCTAGGCATTTATTAAAACTCTTTACCAGTAAATTCGCATCCTGGTATGGGCAGGAGCACATGGTCTACAACTTCCACAGCATCATGCACATTGCTGATGATGTCGAACGTCATGAGACCTTGGAGTCCTTCTCATCTTTCCCATTTCAGAGTTATCTTATAAGATGACTCGGTCTAATTAGACTCGAGCCCAAATGACAGAATAACGAAAAGGAACTACTTGCTTAAATTATTGGACTTGGTTAGGGATCTTCACATCTTAGCCCGAAAACTGCGATACTGCTAGTGGTCGGATCGAGTAAAAAAGCTAGTTTATAATTTCCCAGTTAGTCTCGTGTGTGCTGTTAACTAATTCATATGGTATAATCAGATAAAAATGCAATCTGAAACTTTCACACTTCCAAATCTTGACGTGCCTCTTGCTCCAAATGCCGTAGCTCTCTGTTGAGATTTTACTATAAACCCGATATTCTGATTTTTGGGAGTGACTTCCGGCCTTCTGAATCCGCTTTTTCGTTGCCAAACATATGTAACCACTGCTCCGCATATGCGGTGACAAAGCGTGACGCAAAACTTGAAAACACTAAAGTTAGTCGTTGCAGAAGTCAAAAAATATTGTCACAAAAAAACCAGCACGCCATCAGCATCTATCTGGATACTCGCGTTCAGTTGCATCGAGGGTACCCTCGGTTGTAATTACAGGGGTGGAAAACGGTTAAGTGCAGATCAGTTGTTGAAGCGGTTCGCATATACCGGAGAACTTAAACATGACTCTCAAGGACAGTCAGAGCGAATCCAGTACCTAATAGTGATTGTCGAACCGTCGGAATCTCAGCAAACGTGATCATGGTTGCAAAAAACGATGCCTCAAGAAACAGCTCGACACCAACCGCATTTACCTATTAAAGGCCAACCCCAGTCAGTCTAGTAAAAGAAGTGGGGAATAGAAGTGGGGCAGGTCTAGGCTACCATCACCCTGTATATGAAACACAAACTAGGTGTCTACTATCACGAAAGGAATACTTTAGGCAAGGCATTTAGCATACTGGTGAACCACAGTTGCTGACAACTGTAATGTACATGATACAAACTCAAAATACAGGCGAAAATTTAGAACAGCAACTCGAAAGGAGGGGAGCGTGATTTTAGCCAGAGTCTGAAGGTACGACAGCGAGAAGGAAACATTCCCAAACAAACGGGAAGTTTGTGAAATATGGACCGTTTATTTTAACTTATGTTGTGTCGGAACACAGGAAACCTTACCCTCCTCCCGTTCATCTTTTATGTATCACCTGCAGTGCTCCTGCATTCACATTCCCGATGGTCTCATAACTTTAATCCGTAATTACGGATAAAAGACCCATACATATATTTCGGGTGTCAGTTCACGTCCCCTCCGGTCTTGGAGTGAGGTGATACGCTGTGGTACTAGACTAACTAACCACTAGCAGGTTAGACGTTTTCTTTAACGGTGCTGTTTGTTTTAACGCAGTCAGAAGCAAAGCTGAAGGAGATAAGTGCAACAAACTTGTGTTTGGAAACTGGATCGTCGGAATCTTAAGTATACATTTTGCTCTCCTACTGGCTTTTTTCACTGTCACTTCTACTCAAGCTGATGCGCATGTTTAGGCCACGTTACTTCCCTAACACCAAAATGAGCTCTGAACGAGCTCCCGCAGAACTGAATTCACGAGTACGCGAGCTCTATTGTAGCTCTGATGTGGGCATTGATTCAAGCTCACTCAGAGCTCGCTAAAACGCGCTCGAAACGAGCTCCGAAAAACGGCTTGCGAGCTTGTTCCGAGCATGAACCGAGCTCCAAAAAGCGAGCTCTAGCGCTTACTCAACCAGGGGTCTAGCTTCCCTCCACTGCCCCACCGCTTCACATTCCTCTCCCCTCCCCCCCCCTCCCCTATTTCCCCCAATATGGCCCATTTAAGTAATGAAAGGAACACATGTCAAGATGAAAAGTATTATATTCGTAAAAAAATGCATCACATCGAAGTACCTAAAGCCTTAAGGCTGTTGGTCTCCATTTTAGGCTATTGGATCGTCGTTACTGTGGGGAGTTCTAAAAGGGCAAGATTTCACAAGAGTAAGTTAACACAATCTGGCCATTGATATTTAATAGAGATGGGCAGCAGTCCAGTTGTTTCGACCCCATCATCACTAGGGATGACAGTTGCATTCTCGGAGTGGAGGCCCACACACCCCTTGGCCTAAGTGACCACAGCGTTCTTGTTTGGGAGTATAGTCATTTTGCTGTACCCGAAATTCGAGCTGCTGATGGAAGCAATGTATGGAAAGGGTATTATCGCCGAATGGAAGATCTGCTACAGAAGACGAATTGGAAGACGGCACAAAGACCTGACATAGAAAGATATTGGTTCTTCTTCAAGAACGTAATGCAGCACTTGGTAGAGAGCTGTTGTCCACTTAAGAGGAAACCGTGCATTTCCCGACCAGAGTGAGTAACGTCAGAAATATAGAAGAGCCTCAGATTGAGAAGCAGACTTTGGAAATAGTACGCCAGATGTCAGCAACCAGAGCATTTCGCTGACTTCAAAAAACAGAGAAATGTATGTCGGAATCTGTTGAGAAGTGAAAGGGCAGAATTTGAGTAAAACTTCTAAAAAATATCCTGCAAAATTCCAAAAAATTCTTTGGATATGTGAATAAGGCGAAACGCAATCGGGACTGTAATCCTTGTCTAAAAGATCGTCAGTGAAATACGTTGTCTGACAACTCAGATAAGGCGAATCTATTATCCGACTTCTTCACGACTGTGTATACCGAGGAGCCGGCTTTTTATGAAAGAGTTTACCGCCCAGTTCTCGATTCAAGAAATACAATTAGCACAGTGGACCTCACAACAGACACGGTAAGGAAAACTTTGAGTCAACTACGGCCCACCGAATTGCCTGGTCCGGACGGCGGTCTCGCAAAAGTCCTGAATGTACTCTCAGACCAACTGGCCTCTCCGTTATCCAGGATCTTCAGAACTTCGATGGAGACCGGGGCTCTGCCCACCTACTGAAAGAAAACAAATATAAGCCCCATATATAAAGGTGGCGAGAGAACAGCCCCAAATAGTTTTAGACCAATGAGTCTCACAAGCATCTGTTGCAAACTGATGGAAAAGGAAATAAAAACGGAGCTGATGCGGCATCTTGAAGAAAACAACTTGCTCAGTTTGCATCAGCATGGATTTCGAGGGGGTTGATCCTGTCTCACTAATCTGCTAGTATCTATGGAGAGCTGGACGAAAACAATCGACATGGGTTTATCACTTGACGCCGTGTACAACGACTTCAGAAAGGCTTTTGACAGTGTTCCACACAGAACACTTATATTTAAACTACGTCAAGTGGGCGTGAGTGGAAACTGTTGAACTGGTTAGCCTATTTTCTTGCGGGCAGATCTCAGCGTGTGTGTGCGTGTGTGTGAGTGTGTGTGTGTCGGAAGCGTTAAAGCGGAATGGGTATCCATCCACAGTGGCGTTTCACAGGGGAGCATTCTGGGTCCCATTCTGTTCTTAATATATGTGAACGACTGCCTGGACTGTCTGAACTGCGAGCACGTAGTGTTTGCCGATGATCTCAAATTTCGGAACTCAATAGAGAAGCCGGAAGACTCTCTACAGTTGCAAAACATTCTGAATCGCTTACAACGTTGGCGTGATGGGTGGTGTCTAAACCTCAATTTTAATAATTGCCAACTTATCCGATTACGATCTAGCGACAGGAGGCCGTTGAGATTTAAATCTCATTGCTTTATAGGAGGTCACTAACTCGAACCAGTCAACGTGTTAAGAGACCTCGGTGTGTGGATGACGTCAAATTTCAAACAATAGTAATAATAATAATTTTTACTAAAGACCCGTCGGGGACCCATCGTCTCACTGCGCCAAGTTATCAAAGAAAACTATGGGCATCCTAGGCGCGATTAGAAGATCCTTCCTCAGTTTCGACGAATAAGTTTTCGGCCGAGTGTTTGGAGCACTTGTTCGGCCAATGTTGGAATATTGTGTTTCGAAAATGGAGGGGGAGTTAAAAGGTCTAAAATGGAGGTAGAAAAGTTAAGGAAGCTTACACACCATTTACGTGAAGAGAAGAAGCCGACGAACTCGGCAATCCAGAATCCGAAAAAAACATATGCAACCACGACTTCTTTAGCCATGTCAAACGCTGAAACTGACGACGGTTCGTCCAGGGAACTAGACACAGTTGAATGCCAGTCTCTTCGGCGAGAAAAGGACCAGTCAAAGCGAACTCAGCAAACAAATAAACATCCCAGGAAAACAACACGTACCTCTGTACGGTCCAACAAAAACAAGGGCCGCTTACGTGCACGCAGACCAGCTGAGGAAGACGGCCAGGGGGCCTACGAAGGACCGCCGAAGGCTCCCAACTATGTTGAACAATAAAGATATCGGAACACCTTGTGGGTCGAATATTCAAGAGGAGGCTTCGAAAAAACTGAGATTAGCTTTTTCGACGAAGAACACGGAAACACAGAAGGAAGGGTTATCAACACAAAGATAAATGAATAGTGCACGGACCTCAGTTTCGTTAGCCCAATAGCTAGTTCATCCGGAGCCAGCAAAACAATTAAACCGGAGAAGAACGCTCACTCATTCAAAAGATTGCGACATCAACGAGCGCTAGATTCAGTCGCAAGCAAAATGCATTTATAAGAGGAGTACCGAATCAACGGCAACAATTCCAAAGGAGAGAGTTAAGCATGACTTAGACCTTCTTCAAGTGTATGAGAAAGCTTTGTTAAGATTCCTTCCTGAAACATGGAAAACGTCAATTATCATTCCCGTTTTCAAGTCAGGAT
>CACRXP010000071.1:938523-956338 GCA_902702965.1 Spirometra erinaceieuropaei
GCCTGAAATTAGATTATCGAGTAAGTTACTGGTATTCAAGTCGAAACTGCGCAAACATCTTACACCGGAAAGCATAAAGGCACTGTTAATGGTCTCATTCCCGAACACCCAGATTCTTGACTTCGAGAAGGGTCCTCCTGCGATTTAGTAGTAGATTAAGTGGTAACTCATAATTATATCATTAGAAATCCCTGTTTTGAATTGGTTTCTAAATCCATTGCTATCCTTCCACCCCCCCTCCATAGCGACAATTTTCGCGGTTTTTGATGTCATCTCCCGCATTCCGACCTCATGCGGTCTGTCGACGCTCACGGCGGAACCCTCAGTATTCACTGTCTACTAGTAGTTCGGTCGTTCCTCCCTTCCCCTCTGCTCGGCTGAGCTCGAAGCGTGCTGTGGCCGATCGCATCTGGGTTCCTCTCGTCTGGCCTCTTTGACGCGGCGTACCAATCCGGCCCAGACGATCTCAATTGTGAATCCCGTGTACAATGCCAGTTGCAAGCCAGTCCTGTCTGACCCACATTCGTACGCATCAAGGCTGACATTTATTGCTACCCTGATGATGACCGACAACATTCCGTTATATACCGCCACCTACAGGCCAGTCCTGCTCGCTTTTTTCTGTTATTATTTTTATGGAGGGTTTTTTTTTCTCCTGTAAAATTAATCCAATCATTTTTAACTTTTTGTAGGGAGGTTTTTTTCACCCCTTAATCATCATGTTTCTCAATGGACTTCTAATTCAGAAACTAGGAATTGCATTTTGTAAAGATTCGGCCTACCTCGTCTAAAACTCGCATGCAAATTTATTTTAACTTGCTTTGATGGGACTCCGACGGGTCTTTAATAAAAACTATCTATCTATCTATGAGTCAGGTCCAAAATCGGCATCCGATTACCGCCTGTTGAGCAAAACATTAAATTCGTGCCTCACACAACATGTAATGTTCCCAACGAGAACACGTGAAGGACAAAGGGCAAACTGCCTGGACCTGGTCTTTACGAAAACACCAGACAGCATAGACGTGATCGCCTCCATGCCGCCCCTTGGCCGAAGTGACCACGTAGTGCTTATGTGGGATTATTCGTTATTCTCCACTTCACATACTCCAGACCGCAAAAGGCGTAATGTTTGGCGGGGCGGCTTCAATCAGATGAGGGCAGACTTATCCGGTCTTGACTGGGGCTCATTGCTTACGGGAAGTGCCAACGATGACTGGGAGCTGTTCAAGAATGTCCTTCTGCAGCTCATCAACAACCACTGCCCACTGACTAGTGTAAGACTGAACAAACGCCCAGGGTGGCTAAATAGCAACCTCAAGAAAGAAATCAACAGGAAGCACAAATTGCGGAGAAAATACTGCGTCACTAGACAAGCTGAATGCTTCAACACCTAAAAGACACAGAGGAACAAACTGAGGAAGCTGATAATGCAGACGCGGCGGGAATTCGAGAAGAACTTGCTACAAAAAGCAACGCAGAACCCAAAATTGCTCTACAGCTACCTCAGACGAACTACAAGGAACAGGCATCAAATCCCCTTGATAAAGACTACTGATGGCGTTGAGATCGCTGTTAGTATGGATAAAGCTGCCTATTTTTCACGGTTTTTCCAATAAGTCTACACAAACGAGGCAAGGTTCCTCCTCCCCCCCCTACAGAAGAACTGCTGACTCCAAGCGTCAGTGATATACTCTTCTCAGAATGCATTGTCCGAAGAGAATTAGAGGCATTGAACGAATTGAAATCGCCAGGATCAGACGAGATTTCACCCAAGCTTCTGAAGGAACTTGCCAGTGAGCTCTCTGTGCCTTTTTCGATGCTCTTTCAAACGTCATTTGACACTGGAACACTTCCTGTCGATTGGAAGCTGGCGCATATTACTCCGCTACACAAAGGAGGTAACAGGGCAGCGACGACAAATTACCGGCTCATAAGCTTGACATGCATTCTCTGCGAAGTTATGGAAAGGATCATAAAGAGTGAACTAATGCAATTCCTGGAAGTTCACGGCCTGCTATCGAAATGCCAACATGGGTTCCGAAAAGGAAGATCCTGCACGACAAACCTGCTGCAATCTCTACAGAGCTGGACCCGAGCTCTCGACGACAGGCACGCGGTCCACATAGCCTTCATCGACTTCCAGAAGGCGTTCGACACTGTGCCACACCAAAGGCTCTTGCATAAGCTGAAAAAAATAGGGATCGGTGGCAACTTCGTTAAATGGATCGAAAACTTCCTTGTGGGTCGACACTAGGTTGTGTGCGTCGGTCGGGGAAAATCAGATCCGGCTATGGTCGATATTGGTGTCCCCCAGGGTTCAATACTGGGACTCTTTTTGTTCCTTATCTACGTGGACGATGCCGCAAGAGATTTAGACTGTGAAGTAGCAATGTTTGCGGATGTCATGAAGATATGGAGTGTAATTCGGGGTCTTGCCGATGAAGACAGACTGCAGATGAACCTGAATCGGTTAAAGGAGTGGTCAAACCGTTGGCTCCTGCGGTTCAACGTTGCCAAATGTAGCATACTTCGCCTGGGCAACACAGCCAGATCCGCCAGCACAAGAGGCTACTTTCTGGGCGGTGCAGCCCTACAAGAGGTCGAAGCCCAAAAGGACCTCGGTGTGCTTACGACGAGTTCCCTAAAACCATCCGCCCACTGTTCGAGGGTGGCAACAAGCACAATGTCCGTACTGTACGCCATCAAGCGTGCGTTTATGGACTTTGACGAAGAAGCTTTCTCTAAGACATTCGGAACATTCGTCCGGCCGCATTTAGAGTACGGCATACAAGCTTGGAGGCCATGGGCTGTTGTGGATCAAAACTGCCTCGAAAGAGTCCAGAGGAGAGCCACGAAGATGGTTAGGGGTCAAAGCTCCTTTCTTTATGCAACCCGCCTAGTAAATCTGAACCTCTTTCCTTTGAGTTACAGGCAACTTCGCGGAGATCTCTTGCAAGCCTTCCGCATTGTTAAGGGGTTGGATTGCAGTCTGGCCTTCGAGGACTTTTTTGAATTTGCTACCACGACCAACCTCCGAGGTCACCCGTTAAAACTGCACACTCACCAGGCACGGCTGGATGTGCGGAAGTTCTCCTTCTCGGTTCGGGTGGTCAAACCGTGGAATGAGCTTCCCGCAGATGTTGTAATGTCACCATCTATACAAAGTTTTAAGAAGAATCTGGACATATTTATGTTCCGAAATGACCAAGAGCGATGAGAAGTCGAGCTCACCCCATGTAACTCCTTCTCATTTTGTCCCACCATTATGGGCGTGTTTGAACTATTTCAGCCCAGAACATCTATCTGTACACCACACATTTTTTACGTTGCAAATAGGGTACTCAAAGGCTTACGCCTATTTCCCTCTATAAACTGAACTGAACTGAACTGAAGTCACTTAATGTTCTCAAATCATTCCAAATAGGGAAGACTCAGTCAGCATCCGGTTTCAATTCCCGGCCTCGACCCCTAAAAGTCATTTTGGAGACTGAAGCACAGGCCCAGCTCCTGTTACAGAGAAAATCATCTCTGTGGGGTAAGCATCCTGAAGTTTTTTCAGTCGGATTACTAGCCAAAAGAGCAAATGAAAATGAGAGAGCTGGTGACAGAGCTGGAAAGGCGGAGAAGCAGCAGCGAAACACACCTTAAAATCAAGAACGGATTAATAATTCCGGTCAAAAGGACATTCCTCTGGCCGAAGGTCGTCATTCTGACAGCCTAACCACTACAAAGGTGCCAACTCGTGAGGCTGCTGGCACCAGTGGCCGCTGTCTAGAAATCTATTACACTAACTGTCAGAGTCTCCTCAACAAGCCAGGTGAACTCAGATTACTAGTCTCTGAACGGAAGCCTCACATCACTGTCCTAACAGAGACATGGTTGACTGAGGACATAAGTAGTAGCGAAGTCAGTATTGAAGACTACCAACTGTTCCGTTGTGACAGATTTCAGCGTAGAGGAGGAGGCACAGCGATTTATGTGTCAACTGAAATTGCGTGCTGTCAGCGAGAAATATCCGATGGAGCGCCGCGAAATTTTGAAATAATTTCATGCAAGATATGTATCAAAAACTACCGACACTGAACCTGTGTGTTTTCTATCGGCCTCCCAGCTCGAATGAAATCACCGATAGGGAATTACTTAGTGCACTGGAGTTGCTATGTAAGCAGGAGAACTTACTACTTCTGGGTGACTTTAACGCTCCAGGAATAGACTGGAACATTCCCCTAACAAACGCCCCGTCCACGTCATTTGACCACAAGCTACTACAACTCTCCCTGAATGAATACTTCATTCAACACATAAAATTCGGAACGAGACTGAGAGAAGGACAACGATCTTACTGCTTAAATCTTGTTTTCAGTACTTCGTGAGGAATGCAATACACAATTCCGTCTTATCAACGTCATCGATGAGGAAGATTTTGTTGTCGTTTAGCGAGGGTGGGATTTCGTGATCACACTTAGACGAGAACCGATGACGGAAGATTTTACCGACGGTTTTGTCTGGATTCCAGTCACTGAGGGTAAGTGATCCTCTCTGCCTCTCGCGCGCTTGGCACATCTTCGAGGCTATTTCGAAAATTTATACGATTCTCAGTTGAACTGATAAAGAGCCAGTGGAAAATTCGCTCAAATTCCTTTTCATTTTATTAGTCTGTTGTAACGAAATTGAGGAAAAAAGGAATCCCAACAGTCAGAGTTTAGATGTCTACGAGGCGCAAGTTCCGAGATACGTTGGAAACATTGGACAAGTCGTCACTAGAAACTGTTTTATCACGCAGGAGGGAAAGCCACGCCAATCCACCGATCCAATATGGTTATTTATTCAGTCGTTGTCTACCCAATCGAGATTTAGTTTTCCACACTTGCGCATTCATTGCCATACAAGACCCCCAACGTTCACCGGCTTCCAAAACCCCAGTAAACGTCGAAAATAGGCATTTCGTCCGTAATCATTTTTACCGCGCAAATTAAAATAAGCGAGTATTCAACCGTAGGCTTATGGTGCAGGCAAACGCCGAACATACAGATATACTAAACTTATCCATTTTGAAGTTTGGACCCAGAGGCACACGAGCGAGGCGACTGTATTCACTTCGTCTAAAAGCTCCCATTCCCGTTACGCTTGTCAGTGTTATGCTTCTCCAAAGCGACGAATAACTGAAAAATAAGCATGTTAACTTTGAACGTGTTGCAGATCTGGCAGTTCCATCATTCCAGCATCCTTACCCTCTCACGCTTTAGGTCTTTCTAGAGGGACCTCGAAAACGATCGATTTTGAAGTAAATCAACTCAGTGGCAGACCACTAGCACCAACGTCCCAACTTCGTTCGTTGGTGGTCCTTTAGTAGATCTCAGCGGGCGCCTGGTTCAAAAGGAGGCCCCAGCGCAGTTTTTAGATTGGATAATTAAGCAAACCTCTCTTTCGGAAATTTTTCCTCTCTAAACTGACAACCGGCAACTAGAAGATACCCAAATTT
Organism: Spirometra erinaceieuropaei; assembly: GCA_902702965.1. NCBI lineage: Eukaryota > Metazoa > Platyhelminthes > Cestoda > Diphyllobothriidea > Diphyllobothriidae > Spirometra > Spirometra erinaceieuropaei. The sequence continues at coordinate 944,009 of CACRXP010000071.1, forward strand.
ATTCAACTCGAAAATTATTTCAAGATCAGGCTGATATAAAAGTTCTTGAATTTCCATGAAGGACATATTATTTATGCCCCCAAAACTACCAAACTGCACACTTCAGTCTTCATAGTATACATATCGTTCTTTTTTAAAACTTTTGCGATTATTTTGCCTTGGAACACAGGCTTTTTAACTAAAAACGGAGTCTCAATTCACGCTCTATTGGCCAAACAGACATCCAAAACAAATACAGTCCAAGTTCAGTCGAAATGGATGAGTTTGTTTTAGGTTTTTTCCTGACTTCAAGGAGGACAGAAAGTGCCCAAGGGACGCTATAATAAACTTATTCTATTCTATTCTATTCTATTTTCTAAATCTCCCATCACATCCACGAGCATATTACCTTTTCACTTATCCAAGTCTTATAACGAGATTGGCAGACCTATAAGGTCATTATTTTCGTCTGTTTTTGGCAAATTTGTCGTGCACCTTGGTAGTTCCATTCCCAATGTCAATTTTAGTTACCCTCCTGGTCCATTCTATTTACCTGTCCCGCAGTTACACTTCAGCTGGAATGCACTGTTAAATGCCTCTCACTGGCTTCCTGTTAATCATCAGCTGTTTCTTTAAAAGTAATCAATCCTTCTTTCTATCTGATCCTTCTCTTAATTCAACGCCCTGTGCTCCAATACGACACGAAATTCTTATGCGGTTAAACAGAAGCATCCACTCCCTACTTTCGACGAATCGTCAACCGCTGCACGACCTACATTCCTCCGCTCAACGGCAAACAGTATATCCCCTTAATCTTTTCATCCGAAACGTAAGACGCCTACTAAATGCTTTCGATTTAGACTCCGACGCTCGTCTTCCGAACCCTAACTTAGTTAGATGACCGTCAGGCAAATTGTAGTGGTACATCTTGCAATCACGTAAAGCAGGCACATGAGTGTCAGCGGTTGGACATTTCACGTCTGTCCTCCAGTTAAAGGTAGCTGTTGGCCTCCAGCCGTAATACCGATCAAATCTTCCTTGACCATCGGTTGATTTTGTCGTTTGTATTGAGGGTTTTTTTTCTCCTGTAAAATTAATCCAATCATTTTTAAATTTTTGTATGTTTTCGTCCCCCGCTAGTCATTTTTCTCAATGGACTACTAATTCAGAAACTATGAATTGCAATTTGTAAAGATTCTGCCTATTTCGTTTAAAATTCGCATGTAAATTTATTTTTACTTGCTTTGATGGGACCCCAACGGGTCTTTAGTAAAAAACAATTATTATTAATATTATTATTATTATCCCCAAATAAGATAAGGAGTTTTGTGTTTTTCCCTCGGAGGCATTTCCTATCGCATTACATTTTGACTTAAGGTGTCTGGAGAGTTGAATCCACCAGAGTTCATCCTCTGGTACTAGAATATTGAGGGTCTTACTGAAGGCCTTGGATTTTGATATGCGGCACCAGGTTATGGATTTTCCTACTCGAGGATCGAAAACTCTCGAATTTTTCTATGTTTAAGTTTTCAGTACTCTCATTCCTAAATCAACTTGAAGGCCTCAACTACGACATTCCTTTCGACACTTGGTATCGATATTGATATTATTTTCTTTGAAACGCCACTTCAGCTTTTTTACTCGCGGTCAGCCTGTTCACTAAACGTATTGACACGTTTTAAGTCTCTCGACTGGGTTGTCAGCTTTTTAACCCAGCTGCGAACTCTTGCGCAGAAAAACTTCTCAAGGTTCCGAACCCGCCTGTCGCTCGTTTTGCCCTCCGTAAAACGATATCTCACATAGGTATCGTTAGTAATTTGGCACAAGCATCCAATTTTAGATATGGACTTCACGCCTTCGGTTTCCAAAACGGATCCGGATTACAAGTGAGTTAATTCGCCCAAGTTAAGCAAACGCTTTCCCCTCTGCCTACTTTCTATCAGTTTTGAGCAGCAAAACAGTAATACTGGTCATTCGGTTCGGTTTTTATGATTTATAATTTGGGAACCAGCTATTGCCATGCACCATACGAGACCAACCATCGTATAGTTTATGTGAGTGACATTTTTAACAGCGTTGTCAATTACCAACAGTTTTCTGAATCAGTGAGAACCCTAGCGAGTACAGGAAAATAACAGTTTTCATATTTATTGCGAAGCGCTACATTAGAACCAAACGAAACTGGTATGACCGGTGGGGACAAAGTTATCGCAGTCAGCCAACTGACGGGATGTGATATTTGAACCCAGTTTCGTCTGATCGTTCATCCTAGCCCCGCCTGAGAAAGCTATGGGTCTAAGTTTTATCAGATGTGATCAGCGATATCCAGAGCCGCTCGAGATTTGTGACCCAGTTTTAGGACGGAATAATTGACTTCCATATTATCTTATCTATACGTGAGTCAACGAGGCTTTTCGTATCCACACATTAACGACCATCGAAGATTGTAAATGACCGACCAGTCCGAGGTTATTTTCTGTGGTTGGCCAGTTCCTAGAGCGTTAAGCCCAGCAGCCAACAGGAAATCAGGCCAGCTCTCAGATCCCTCCCGCCTGAATTTCGGGGTATGATCGCCCAACAACGGCAAATAAGCTACAACGATCTGCTTCCATGTCACTGGTCATGTAATGTTCGTGTTTTTTTCAGTTACTGATTGCCAGCCACTGCGCGACAGTCTGCTACACCGAAGCGACAAGGTAGCAGGGATCATCGTGTCCCTTCCTGAAATCATTTCAGATAATTGTATTCCACAGTCGCGCAACTGCATATTTAACGACTCCTTAGAACCACACTGAAGTACTGTTCCTGATACTCATTTTTCGAAAATTAACAGTACTTACAAAGACTCATCTCATATGGACCATATTTTTTCTTATACGGGCTCTCACGCTCGAGATGACAACAAGCGTTTTATTTTATTCGTGTAATCTTTCCTACCAGATGGAGGGGTCAAACATTCAAAACCACCTAAGTTTTATCGTTTGAAGTCCGACGCATTTCCAGTGCTCTATTTGTGCCCTTCGGTCCATAATTGCCATAAAGGAGACCTCAACTCAGATCAAAAAATTTCCTTTCTCAATCCAGGCTATAGGAAACAGCTATACTCGCATAGTCAGAAAACACAGTACAGGTATTTTGGCTCACCTCACCGGTCACGCATAAGATGATAATGAGCAGTTCACTTGTTTTGAAGACAGTTTGACCGCAGAACGACCTCAAAGCACCCGACACGTACTCGCTGGACGTTTAGTTAAATCCTCTAGGCAAGAATTTTTCCGTCTATGTGAGTTTCCCTATTTTCTACAGTCTGCATTGAGAAGATGGTTGACACCTCTTGGAATTATGAGTTTTAGTAGGCTTCAATTTAAAAAAAACACAATTAGTCAGACAAAACATGTGGGAGAAGACGGAAAGCATCAGACGGAGAAGAAGAAGAGGAGCGCTTTGAAAGATCAAGGGCCGTTGGCGTGTTTGCAGAGTGGACTCATCATACTGAACCTCTACTTCGCCGCAGGCTTTGACAATAGCGGAACATAGTTACTCATCGGGAGACAAGTTCACCCTCCGGCAATGAGGCCGGGTCGTTTAGTGTCACTCAAATGAGTCGTGCGTGCAGTTGGTTTTTTTGATCAAAATTAGCCCCTGTGTAAAGAGGATATGACTTTCCTTGCGAAGAAATTTTACCCCAAAATTAGTTACTTCACGTCTTTGCTCGTGTTGGATTTAGTACATAATGCAATAGTTGGTGGAATTGCGCTATACCATGGTAACTGGTTAAACATGTAAGGTTAGTATTTACAATTGATTAAATGTAGAATGTTTATTACAGGTAATTATTTACAAGGCAGACGTACATTTACGCATGGGTCTACATGCTTCTGGCTGAAGACGTTTTCTTTTAAAACAGGAATTTGTTATTTCGGTCCTGGATAATAAATTACACTGGACATTTCCCTACCAAAACATAGTTCTGTTACAAGGTAGAACTGACCGGTGGTGGAGGGGCCATGTCCCGGTTTATCCCAATAACAAGTACAAGAAGTTTTTTATGTTTTCCGTTCAAGTCGTCTCCTACAGTTAGGCGAATCGTGGTCTAATTCCTCTTGCCAACAAAGATGTTTGTCAACATCATCCTATTACTACGGCCCAGTCATCATAAAAATGACTATGCACGGATTCCGGTTGTGCTATAAATTTGGAACAGCCTGAACATTACCTCAGTCCTACATACGGAATAGTTGTCAGATAATTTCAGATCTATATATAGATCTGAAATTATGTATATTTGTCAGATAATTTCGGATCTATATATAGATCTGAAATTATGTATGTTTCGACTCCTTTTTAAACACACACGAGAATAAATTTAAGATCTACCCATATATGGGTAGATCTTAAATTTATTCTCCTGTGTGTCTAAAAAGGAGTCGAAGCACAGATGATGTATTAGACATGTAGTTCATCGTCGATCCCAGTTACATTATGCACTGCTCTCCCCATGCCGAAAGTCAGCCACATACTGGTTTATTTTTGGCACGATCGAGGTTACTGCCTTTTTATTCATCACAGGAGTAGATTTGGTGGAAGAAAACTCCATTAGAAATGCCCGTCAGGTAAAAAAGTGGCATCAGTCCACAAATTGTTTTGCTTTTTCGAAAGGCAGAGTCACATTCACGCCTGCTGGTGAGTTCCACATAATCACCTTAAGTCAGGTTGAGCACACAGTGGTATACCAACTAGATTGCCAGTAATATAACCAAAAAGTCTGCCTTATATGCTCCATGAGTATTGAAACTGTTTGGTTGGAAACCACATAAGCACTAGGCATATCATTCCCTTCGACGGAGAACTTTGTGCAGGTTTAAGTCAGTTCCATCATAGCTGGCTCTTTTCCTGTCCTGTTTTATATCCTGTCCTCCCTACTCACTCTTTTCATGGTTCACAAGGCCGTAAGCTGTTTCTTTGCGTCCTCGCATAAGCCTCCTACCGAAGCTAGAAACCCACGCTCGTACGTGGTCGTCCTGCATTCATTTTAAAATTCCCCTGACAATCTACTAATAAACTAGCAGTAGACTGGTTTTAGGCATTAATGATAGCTACCTGGACATAACAAAATGGGCATTATTTGTCTAGGCAGTCGGTCCAGTTGCGGTAACGGTTGTGACTCAGGGTACGGTTCTAAACAGCAACGACTGCCCTCCAACATATAATCCTAAAAACATCTCGGAGTGCCTTGTCGGGGGTACCTTGGAGTTTTACAGCCCTCCGAATGCTCTCTTCCGTTGCCGGTGATTCTTATGCAGTTTTAGTCGATATTATCATACAACGACACTTCAAAACGGTCAAGCAATTTGCTGGTCGAATTCTGGATAATGTTGCCCATCCCATACATTCTGAACTAATCTCTGCGGAGTCCTCCCGTCCTATGCGCCGTGACTTTTGACATATCTCTTGCCGTACCTCAGCGTTCTGTATTGCCATTCCTGGAACGCTATCTCACGGGTGAAGAGACCGAACTACAGAAAGTAAGACTTGAATTGTCACCGCAATAGTTATTCCTTTTTGCGAGAAATTTTTTTGACTCTTGAATAATATGTTAACTAATATTATGTCCACAGTGAATGAAACCCCTTTGTGCTGAATATTTTGAACCTGTATACATGTTCAAAGTAAAGCGAACTCCTCTGTCTCTGTCTACTAGAAAAGTCAGTGTTGGTTGTAATTTAGATCAAAAAAGCACGTGGTAGTAACTAACATACACGATCAACTCTTACATCCAACACACGTGGTCCTTTCAAAAGGTCTTCCAACCAAATTGCCGCTATGTAAAAGTTAATTAGCGACCTTCGAAATGCACTTCCTTAATGTTTTCAAAAATCATGGCTTTTGTTTGAATTGCAGTGTTCACATTAAGGTCATATCAGGTACCTCACATTCATGCAGATCTTGTCGCATTTTCGTCCTTCTGAAAAGAAACAATTTTGCTGCTCAGTAGATCACAGGTCTTGAAGAGGATGCCAGCTAGATTCTTCTGGATGATTCTTAAAGGGGTGGTTTTGCGTTTTGTGCTGAAAACAAGGTTTTCTGGTTGGTCCATGCCAGGTAACGTGTCTAGAGGACAGGCAGACTTTTCTCTGATACCTGTAACTCTTGAATACTTTGTTAACTGACAACATCCGAAAGATCAGAACACTGGGCGGCGCCTCAATCCCCACAGGGCTATGATCGGAGCTCGCAATTTATTTACCCAAGAATTCCCGTCACAGATATGCTTCTAAACGTCGGGACGGAAATGAGATACCAGCAAGATCTGGGAGTTCTCTTTATTTCATCGCCTTACCGTAGATAGAGTGTTTTGTAATTGACATCACAGTTCGCAGATTTATCGATTTTTTCGATCACCTGCCTCGTTTATTTACGTTGCGCCTAGCGTCAGGCACCATTCTAAGGCTTTTTTTTTTATCTCTATTCAATCTCCTGTCACTCGCAACTGTCCTTGTTCAAACTTCTTCCTAGCAGGAGGGAGGAAACGCGATCGACAGAACAACAACTTTAGTCGTCCGACGTTTCGGATACACGCCTGAACCTATCATTAGGGACAAAATCAGATAAGGGTAGTGCGTTGCACAGATATTGCACTATTTATAGGGTGCGGCTGCTATACCACCGCAAAGCTCTTGATCCAGCGATTGTGTGTTCTTCTTCTTCTTCTTCTTCTTCTTCACGGCTGCCTCCAGGAACTAGCCTCTTTTTTATCCTGGTATTTTTAAACACGTCTTTGTCATGGAGAGGGGTTTTATTCGCCTACCATCTTATCATGCCATGATCTCTCTCTCTCTCTCTCTCTCTCAAATACCGACAATGAATGATTAATTAGAGGCCAGTCACTCCTTCCACAATTTTGAGGAGAACTCCACTGTGGTTCCGGTATTTGCATTATAGTTCGCATAGGCTGTGTAGAGTAAACTGAATAAATTACGGAGAAACAGTGAAAAGTTGAGATCGTTAGCCGATGTTCCTTCTTATCGCACAATATCAGCAGCGTGAATGCGCTTGTGCCTGAGCTGCCACTGAACGCAGAACATAACAACTACAACACCAAAATTATCCGGATGAGGTAGATTTGCAGCAGTACAAAGAAACTGCTTCTCATTCGATGGGAACAGTCATTTTCAAATTGCAAGCATCATGCCACAGATTAATACCTAGGCTGCGTGCTTCATCACCGAAGAGAAGCCGATCGTAGTAGTAGTAGTAGTAGTAGTAGTAGTAGTAGTAGTAGTAGTAGTAGTAGTAGTATTAGTAGTAGTAGTAGTAGTAGTAGTAGTAGTAGTAGTAGTAGTAGTAGTATAAAATGAAGTTGGATCCGCAGGCTTCCGGAGGTTCTCTCAGGCATGGTTTCACAATCTATCCATGGGAGATTGTCTGTAGTCAACTAGAGCGACGAAGCACAATCAGCTATTTCCGCGATTCTTCCTCGACGTGTTCCCTCACCAGGGAGGCAATAGGTACGACGTGCATTTCGACTACTGGGCGTTTTCTAGAGGTGCGAGAATAGTAATAAGCTACTCTCCCAGCTCGCTTTTAAATAACAATGTCTTTGTATACAGAAAAGTCCCAAGGTTAGCGATCCTTTTAGAACAAAACCGGAACCACTTATTTTTTGACATATTTTATGAATAAATCGCCAATTCGTAGTTCTTAGCTGGATGTTTGTGCGTCCAAGTGTGCAACCCTAAAGCCAGGTACTCGTCAAGAGTTACTTGTAGGGTGCAGTGCATTAACGCTGACTAAAAACGTACTAGACTTCCCAGATGTACAGATGATTCCGATTCCTTGTGCTCCAACCATACAAAATAATAAGTTTCATTAACCCGAGAAGTGTGTGTCAACCCCAATTCTAGAAGTTCTATAGAGGTTTGGTGTGTCGGCAACAAGAGGCCTCCCGAATCAAGTCAAAGTTAGTTGGAAAATTCTTCCCGTGGCTAAGAAAGTACGGGCGACCCAAAAGGCAAGAGATCGATCAGGCCGAATACTTATCGGTGGTGATGTTAGCGACGTCTTGAAGTGTATGCGGGCGTCTCGATTTTGACCGATTGGGAGCAATTGTTGGGACCCAAAATATCGATCAGTAAATGCAGGCCGAAGGCTGAGCCACAAACTGTGTAAGCAGACACCTGCAAAGGCGGTTCGGTCGTTGTCATCGCGCCGAGTCGGCCGCCGCAGGTCCGAGCTCACTTTAAACTCAAATGCGGCGCACTAAAACAGCTACACTAGTCACGCCTTTCCCGTTGTTGCTTTTTAAACTTGAGTACCTTTGTTGGTAATGTCAAGCAGCGGAATTAAAACAAAATTGACGATTCAAAGTTTTGTTCGGTTTTTGGTTGCCTTTCCCCTACAAATAGCACTTACCTTAACGACTCTTTGCGCCTGTTGCTGCAACTCAGTCGGCCGCGTAATTTTGAGTCAAGCCTGGGAATAGTACTGTTCCGGGCGCCTGGAAAAGAGTGCACATGAGCACATACCGGCCTGACAAGGCAGGAGTGAAAACAGATGGATTTCCAGTTCAAATCTCGCACATCTCGCCGATACGAATCAACAATTCGGTGCCAAATAAGTATTTCGGGCTGTTTACCTGACACCACCATGCTTTTGCAGAGGCCTACGTCAACGGGCGCTAACTGCAGCCGAGGCAGTGGCTATCCGGCGAGCGGATCCAGTGCTATATTGCCAGAAGACATTGACATAGGCTCTCAGTCTTCTGAGGCCAACACCGACCCCCAGGTGGTTATTACACGCCGCCCAAACTTCCCGATGACGGTGATGTACCGACCGACCTATGAGCATCACTCGCAACCTATGTCACCTCCTCCTTGCCCAGTGATCATAACACACCGACCTCGCCATGCGAGTAGCGTGGGAGCGATGGGCATTATGACCCCTAAGTTTCTTATAAACCCTGTGAACTTCTCATATTTCTAACTTTTATTTATCTGTATTGGCCTGACGATGAGTTACAGAAAACACGTATTCTCCAAAGGGACTTTTTAAGTTTAACACGTGAATAGATTTACTTATTGTCTTAGGCTTGGCCAGAAACGTAACCCTATTGTAATATGCCTACTCAAATCAAATAAGCAGACGCGTTGTAGCAACAGAATCAAAGGCTTTGGTGTTCTATCGTAGCCAACTCTGAGCATAAAGAAGGCTTCGAAGGAAGAAAATGTTTTGTCTTAGCATCCACCTTTGCGATTTGGCCTAAAATTGGTTAACTTTAACCCATTGACTCCGCCGCTGCTCGTTTTTACTGTCGGCAGAAGGGACACAAGACAGACATGAAAATTAGGCCGCTTGGATCCTCATATGGATATTTTTTCAGTAAGTTTCTGGTCGGAGCTTCATTACCAACAGTGAATTCCGCCAATAAAATTCTTGAACTCATAAAATACCTGATATCGTCTCACTCTGCATCTCTATTCAAGAAGAGCTACCGATAGACATTGTTAGTCAACCACTGACTGAAATCGGCGACGAGAAAGACAAGCCCGTGAAGTCCGAACATCTGGAATTTCTACGACGGTGTATTAAAACTCCTCCCTTTTTTATAGATAAATGTATACCAGGACAAAGACACTCCTATGGGCTCCCACTTATCAGACTACATTACCGAAGTGGTTCTCCGACGGATATAACTCATGGTGTTCACTAACCACCAGCCAAACTATAGTGCTCATTACGCCGACGGCAGTTTCGCCGTTGCCAGAACGACTCCCACTGAGCAGCTGTACTCGGTTGATCCAAGCAACCAAATGATGATGGAAACTAAAACAAGCAACCAACTACCCTTCATTACCTTCGTTGTGCGTTGGTATCCAACTGGAACATTGCAAACGACAGCATTCAGAAAACTCACTACCACAAGGCAAATATTACTCCTTTACAGGAATTGCCCGCTTTCTTCTAAACGTCGCTGTGTCAGCAATCTACTACCAGACGTTGATACACACTACATCACTCCAGTATACGACAGAACTGAACGACTATGTCTTCCTGACGTCTTTGCTGGACCAATGGATACCTAAGCCCTTTATAACGCGAAGCAAGTACTGGAAGAGCAGACAGCAGCCAGAGAAGCAGCAACACGAAGCCTGGAGGGCCAATTCCTACATTAAAGGATTCTCGGGGAGCCGTCTCTTGACTGTCACAACCCGCAGGGTAGGCGTGGCCCATAAACTCAGGACACCATTAGCTGTCGTTTGATACAACTTAAGAAAACGTTGACACTTATGGAAAACTTGATAGTTGTCTACAAAAAATGTGTTACAACGATTGAAACCGGAAGCACATTGGGGAGACCGGAGGAAAATTGCAGACGCGCCTGCGCGCGCCCAGTTTGGTAGGCCGCAGCCTGCAACGCGGTTTGGAAAAACTGGTCATACCTTTGACCTTCGAAGAGCGACCATCATTGCCCGATTCGGCTCAAGGACAGAAGACCTCATATTTGAGGCATGAGTTTTAGACTTACTCCGACTTACAAAGTTCTGCGTCATTATAGTCAGTGATCGATCACATGCAGTGTTAATGGAAATTCTGGAAGGAATGCTTTAGTGGAAATGCAGTGCCGATTATTATAATATTTCGGGCTCGCCAGGCAGTTGTTTTTTAACGCACTGCTTCTCGATCGACTGTAAAGACTGCAAACAGCAAAAGTGACTACAAGATTAGCATGCATTTTTGGTCAGATGTGGTTACGCAGCCCCACCTGAATTAAACAAACCCCAGCCGCCTGTATTACGGGGTTTTCATAGATGGGGCCAGGCAACGCACAGGCGACGAGGTCAAGTAATTGTATGCAAAAGAAAAGCTATTGGGAATGCGCGGTTGGACTTTGAGTGGTGGAGAAATAGTTGTCCTATCCCCTAACCTTAGCCCCAATCCTAACCATTATCTTAACCCTTAACCACGGCCCTAAACCCTAACCCTGAAACATCCAACGCGAATGTTAGAAGGAGACGACAGGCTTACATTCAAGAAGGACCATCGGCATTGGGCCGAAAAAAGTAGGAACGGTAACAAAGCTACAAGGCCGCCAACAGAACACACGCCGCAACACACAGCAGCACTATGCCGAGGTAATCACTTCAACTCAGAATAATTAAGTAGGTCAACAGTATTGTGCCCATCAGATGCGGCCACATAACCACATCTGATCGGCAAATTTTCCCATCGATTTTCGATCCCCTTATCAATTAAACTGCATTTTATAAGGAGCATGCACAAAAATACTCCTTCTCATACTCATTTGATAGCAAATTATGTCTTCTTCAAGTACTAGGCTAGAAGAAATGGTACCTATCCGTTTGAGAGGAGCTTTTGATTTTGATTCCAGGCTGCCGTTAAATTTGCATCTAGCGATTTAAGTCTACAAGGCGTATACTTTCAGCGTAGGTAAGAACATAAATTTGTCTATGCCATTAAGAAGATACCATACAGAGCTCATAACATTTTGTAACGGATGCAGACTATGCTGCGTATTTCAGAAGCAATACTGACAAACAGACAGATACGATGCTGCATGAATGGACATTTCCCAGTCTTCAAAAGTCTCGTAAACTTTTTAAAACTGAACGGTACCTTTCATCGAGTGTAAAATTTAAATAAGACGTGAGCTGCTGCCAAAGGAGCACATGAAACAATACTTTTTTGCATGTTTACTATTAAATTTATTTGAATTCATAAGCGCATGGAAAATCGATGCAGAAAATGCATGCCAATCAAGTAGTCATTTTATGCCAAGGGCGGCTTTTACAGCCTGCCAGAAAGAAGTTCATTCAGAAACCAACATTCAGGCGAGTATGAAATGTAATGAGATTATGCAGCATCTCAGGATTTCGGCTAATATTTCATGACATCGGTCACTGACTGTGTTTGCACACGACAGTCTGACCGTCGTTACTGACGACGTCCGCCGTACGCTCCACAACATGGTGAGGCAGGGACGATGACTTGTGCGTGAATTAGTTTATATTAGTGGCAGACTTGCACAGCATCTACCGCACTCTCTTCCCCATTCCCCACCTGGACCCACTATCAAGATATATTCAAGAAGACCGGAGGTGAGAGAGGGCGCAGGTGGCTGGCGCGGTCGAGCCCGCGCCTTGGTGCTCCACTCCACACCACCTGGTCCGCACAACAATTGACCAGGTTTTTGACCAACAAAAACAATGGGGAGCGGCATTTTGAATTATTGGCTAAAAATCTGAAGTCAATTAGGTCTGTCTTCTAAATCTACATAGACTTCAAAGGTACTACTGTTGCCCTACCGACAGGTTTAATTTTACACGATCGGCA
>CACRXP010000071.1:972348-1019334 GCA_902702965.1 Spirometra erinaceieuropaei
TCTGTTCTTAAACAATGCGCAGTGCTACAGTACTTACAGTAATTTAGTACTTTTTGGTCGTGAATAAATAACAGGCAGAAATACTCCGTTAGTTTTTTGGTCAGTATCGATACATACAGGCATAAACATTTAGTCTTACCGAAGAACTTACAAAAATGTCTTCTAGATCGAGCCCCAAAGCACAACGAAACTGAGCTGCCCGGCAATGCGATCGGTGAGCGCCCCCCACCATTGTTAACATACCTGATTGCAACCAGCAGAACAACGAGTCCGTGGCTCAGTGGTTAGGGCATTCGAACTGTAACCTATAGAACGCGGATCCGAGCTTTAGGTGCTGCAATCTTGCATTGGGTATGACTGGCTGATAACGACTAATAAGTCAGAAATTGTCATTGCAGTCTTCTTTGTCTTTGGAGGTAACCTTATTTCGCATTTTTATGTATATATGTAGGTTTTAAGATAAACCATACTAGATATGAGCCCAGGCACATGTTTCGCCAATATTCTGCTGCTGCATTACAGAGATCTGAGAGGTTTGCCCATCAGTGGTCTCCCGGCGTTCCCTGTGTGCGTTTAAATTACTCATAAATTCATCTTTGCCTTGGAGTAAACCAGTCTATTTGAGACTAAGACTCAGACTGAAATTTGCTATGAATATTTTGGCCGAAGTCCATCAACCAGAGAGGAATAACCGCGTAGTATTCACAAACTGCTAACAAGCAACTATTACCATCTACGTGGATTGTACGATATACCACACTTGACAGCATAGGTACTAGCTAAAAGCTCAGACACGTGTTTTGGCGATAATCTGCCGCTTTATGGCACAGCTACGAGAGGTTCGGCTTATCAGTCCCGAAACTGGAGTATCTACTGGAAAGCACACAGTGAACGTTGGGCGACACACTGACGATCGGAACCCCTCGCAGCTGTGCCATGCAGCGGTGGAATATGGGCGTAAAACGTGACAGGGACTTTAGCTAATATGGTATATCATACAACACACACATATTAGGAAGGAGACAATCGTTGGAATAAGGACGATCGTATTTCCTTCTTCACGACTGCTCCTCGGGATTTGTCTTTTCGCTTTATTAACGCATATATAAATTGAAAAACCGGCACCCCAAGAGATATAGTTAGGAATATGGAATTGTTTGAGAAACAGTAAACTTTATTGTGTAAATTTTCGAGGATGGTTCCCCAGCTCGCCTTCAGACGATGGGCGCGCAAAAACAATTAACTTGTAGACTGAGTCTGTCAAAGAATTCTATGATTGGTTAAAGTCGTCTTGTCGGGATGTGTTGGGTCTGTTTAAATCTGTCCTTAACGATTTTGTATGGGGCATCTAGATCGATATGCCGGTTGATGCATTCTTCGTCTGAGTGCATTGCCTCCAGGAATTCGCGGCCCTTCCTTATTGGGCAGGCGACAACAATGCGAGTGTTTTCCCATGCCAATTTGTGCCAAGTTTCTAGTGTGTTCATGACCACCTGCGATATATGGTCGTGTCTCTTTACCGCTAACTGATGTTCATGTGTACGGGTTAAGACAGATTCCTCATTTTGGCCACAACAGACGGCATCACAAATAGAACATGGGATTTTGTAGACAACACCTTTTCTTTCGGGGTGGCCAACCACGTCCTTGGGTGCACAAGCTGTGTGCGCAAGGTGGTTTACTTTTTCCAAAGAATTCCATATTCCTAACGCATATATATGTATATGCATGCATGTGTGTTATGCTGTGCTCCTAAAACAGACCACGGTTTAGATGTGCTGGACCAACAAGGAGACTAAATCGGGGTCCGGCAGGCGTTATCGGGAATGCGAAATCTTTTAAAAAAGGAATGGGATGGCGCGTCCACGCGCAGGCTCACGCCTCTCCCACTGGGATCCATGAAACCTCTCCTAGTTTCCTTGATGCATAAAATCCTGACTAGTGTACATCGTAGGCCAAATGATGTAGTGGTACGTCTAGGTGCGGGTTAACGCTGTGCAAGCAACTTTCGTCCTATCGAACCTTCTTGCTTACTGACTCTGCCTTGACACCGGATCCCGGTGGGTGAGAAGGAGGGAATTCGGTAGATGCGGCGCAAGTTTACTATCGCAATAAACTAATTCGCGCGCTGGTCACCGTCCCTACTCTCAACCTGCTGTAAAGCACACGGTGCACATCGTCACCCACGACGCTCACACTGTCATAAAACTGATAACAAGATTTCCATGTCATTCCTCCACTTGCAATGACCGATCGAACGAAATGCTAGCAGCGAATTTAAAATCCCTTTTCGATTAGGTGGGGTTGTGGCACTGATTATCATGCGGTATAATCCGATAATAGGAATCAGAAGACGAGTTGGCGAGCATGCGTATCTTTCGTAGCTTTCGCAACTCTAAAACAATCCGATAATATTTTCGACTAGGCAGGATGATGAGTTCTGAATACAGGTCTTGTAGACCTGTAAAAACCGCACTCTGTATGAAATATCTACTAAATCGGTGTGAATGTTTCGCATCGATGTTCAATGCCCTACTAAACTCTTCAATGCATATTTCATAGAAAACATACACAAGCGTATTTCTTGTATTCACGTGGTAGCAAATCGCGCTTTCTTCAAATTTTATACTCTAAGAAAGAATACCATTCGGTTTGGAAAAAGTTTCTAATTATGATAATTTTAAGACCATACCACGTCCATCCATATAGCATCGTATCCGTCCGTCCATTAATGTTGAGCTCTGTATAGTATCTTCTTAGCGGCGTAGAGAAATATACGTTTTTCCTTGCGCGCAAAGCATGCACCTTGTAGACTTAAATCGTTAAACGCAAATGCAACAGAAGATTGGACACGAAATTATTCGGGAATTGAAAACTTTTTTAAAACCGAAAGGTACTCTTCCGCCGAGTGCAAAATGTAAAGCAAGCGTAATCTGCCACCAAAGGCGAGCAAGAAATAGTATTTTTGTGCACGTTTTCCATAAAGTATATTTAAATTTACAAGGGCATCGAAAATTAATGTGAAAAATTCACACCAATTAAGTACTCATTTTATACCGCGTGCGGTTCTTTCAGGTCTAAGAGAGGTGCATTCGAAAGCCGACATTCTGCCTAGTCCGAAATATCATGGGATTAAGCTGCAAGATAATCCATATTACAACCCCACCTACAGTAGGTGGGCTAACTCATGAAATTTTAATCGAAATTCCGAAATGCGCTTTCGCATCGAAAAGATTAATTAAGTAGGGTTATAAAACTAGTCAGCCTGTGACATAATTCTATAATATTACGGTTACCTCAGGATGCCGGCTTTCGAATTTCCTTCCGGCTGCATGCAAGACTACACTCTGTAAAAAATGACTACTTGAGTAGCAAGCATTTTTTACTGTTACTCGAAGCCCTTAAAATTCAATTATATTTTTTATGGAAAACATGCGCAAAAACATTCATTCTTTTGTTCGCTCGGTAGACAATTACGTCTTTTTCCAATCTTATACTCGAAGGAAGGGTATAATTCGGTTGGGAAGATGCAAATACCTGACATTTGTAAAATCGGGGTACTCGCACCTACTTAATTTTTTTTTTGAAAGATAACCATGTGGTATCACTCAGGTGGGGCTGCAGAACAAAACCTCGCCCCAAAGTTACCTGTGGAGAATATTGCCAGACTCATAAAATTTGCGTACTATCCCCTCTCAAGCACAATTTTTCGTTTATCCCCTACAATTTTTTGCTTAAAATGGTCTGTCTTGTCATTCATCACCGCGTGACACATGCCAGTCATTCCGGTTTAGAGAGCAAGTGCCACCCATCCGTCGTGGAGAGAGGGCTTCGAAACTTAAAAACCGAACCTTGGTCTGGCAAGTAATAACTCCTGTATCCAACTCCATCTTCGAGACTTAAAAAAAGTTTATCCGCGTTTTTTAATTTCTCAATTGTTTAATATCATGTTTTACAGGTTATTCGCGCCGGTGTTTTATCGAAAAGAGTAACTGCCGTCTCCTTTGGCTAAAAATCAAAAGTGCCTGACATGGAATTTAAAATTTCCACAATAATTCTGCTTATAGTGCAGGGGTGTCAAAGCTTAAGCAAATGTGCTACCGAGAGTGCTTTAAAAATTGGCCAAAATAGATCGAGTCGCCATTTCTTGACAGTTCTGGTCCATGCGCAGATAACTGAATATGCGTCGGCATGCCACTACCTCTAACGATTCTTGGCTGGGGCTCCAGATGGATGAAAACAAAGTCTTAACACAACAATCGGTTCTTGACTGGCCATAAAGTGATCAATTTCATCTTTGCGTAAACTTTTTACCCTACAGCCAAAGATCATTTGAATGCTCAAAAGACGTTAGAAGCCAGCATTTGACCGGCACTGTAGTAAAGATGTTTGTTCGAATTTTGCGGTTTGAGAAAGTATACAGATCCTCGGTGAGCCTCACTACTGCTTAGTACCGGTAGAAATATCTGTGTGCGATCCTAGTCTCCGTGAAATTGTCCATTTGGAATGACACAACATTTTCACTCTGCGAGACATTGGAAGGCTGAAGTTCTTAAAACGCTTTTAGTCCGTAAAGAAGGTCAAATTAGGGGTTCCTTTCGTGCTACCAGTAAACACTCTTGTTTCTCCGCATAAGTCGCGTGTTATAGCCGTCTTCTCTCCTTATTAAAGTGAATTTCGTCGTGAATTTACAACCACATTTTCAAAAAGTAGGACGGTAAATGCCGTCAACAGAAGTTTCTTTTCGAAAAGTGGTCTGGTTCTCGAGACAAAACTGGTTTAGTGAGACTATCCAATGATCCAATGTTGCGATGACAGCCAGAAAGGCATTACTGACGGCTCTGCTCAGGGAAGTCGCTTTATTTCTAGGGTGAAATAGCTGCCTTATTGGCCATAAAATCGTCTGTTAGTTAAAATTCATTTTTCTATGGTCAACCGTTACTTCCATTTAAGTCCAAACACTCTAGGAAGACATGCATAAACCGTTTATTCTGGTAAATAATGAAAACTGCAAATCTACGTTGACGTTGTTTTAAAACTATGGATCTTTACTTACGAGCGTATCCTGGCCAGATATTTGACAGACGGCAGGGAATTTAAGAAAGGTGACGCACAAACTTCACTAAAGAAACCAATTTCTACCTGGTCCTCTGACAACTCATAGCATCCGTGTTTCCAATCCCATAGTAACCACGATAAAGACTGGTTGTTGGTTTTTTGACTTTATCCTTTTCCTCTTTCTTCGCTGGAAGCGAAAGAAAAGCAACGACTGACGTCAGACGCTGTCCTCCGCAAATAGAGATTCTTGCCCGTAAGGGATGTTTAAAATCGGGAATGAACTACCCTCATTAGGTATGAAGAAAGCGACAAAACGAAATGCCTACTGCGTATATGAGATATTACTAAAACGGACGAGTGTCCAAAATTTATACTTTTGGAATTTTTAACTTCCAACTGTCGTTTACACATTATATTCAATCAGAATTTCGAAGGTAATCAATGCCATCCCAGACACGAAAATCCTATATAGCTAAGGTAATGAGCTAGTTTTTGGAAATGACAACTTGCTATCGGCATTCCAAATAAAATTGCTCTGAAATCGCCAATAAATCCCAGTCTACCATTTTATATGCTTAAATTTCCAGGGTTCATTTTGCAACAGGTCTTTTGGTCCTGAAACAATGGTAACCACGTTTCTTCAAACTAAGTTAAGCCTGTATTTACCGCAAGAAAAGTGACAGTTCGATCGTTTTGAACGAGGACGTCCACTTTTTGCTTGCTCAGGAACGACTACATGCGCGTGAATTAGCTTATAGTGGTAGTAGACTTGCGCAGCCTCTACCGCACCCGCTCCTCCCTCACCCACCTGAGCCCGGTGTCATGAGAGAGAGTCAATAAGACCGAAGGCGGGATCCGGCTTCGTGGCTGACAAAACTACACAGGCCGCCGCAGCGTGCCACCACATCCGCTCACAGCGGGCTAGGGTTTCACAGAAACACGAAAGGGACGGCTTAGATCCCAAATCGGTGGGAGTGTCACAGTAAGAAGGAGCCATTGCAGCCTGTCTTTCTCCCCCACCTAAGAGGAGGAATGAGTTAACCCCTCAGCTGACAGCCTCTCAAGTGAGGGCTTTTAACGCACTGTGATAGTTTAAAGGTGTGTCAGATTGTTTCTAGTAGGGAATATGCGCTGGAATGCCATAGGAACGCAGTCCCCAGAGTCGACCTCAGTCACTCCTTACCCTCTCACAGGCACCAGTCCACTGTCTAAGCTGGTCAGATGCAGGGACTGAGTGCAGCAGACTGACAAGCAGCTAAGCAGCGCATCTACGCGTGCCACACACGACCTGGTACCCGACCAGCATATTGCTGGACCCGAACTTCCTCTAGTTCTCACCTGCAATATACCCGTTCATCCCGCCACTCATTATTTCCCGTGCATCCTCAGCTTTCACTTTTTCCTGTTGTTGTTTTCATCTGCCAAACTGCCTTCTGGTTTACTAGATTACGGTGATTTATCATACACAGTCACGTATTAGACAGTCAGCCAACGTTGGAATGTCGACAGGGGAGAAGGACGCAGGAAAAGCGCCTAAGCTTCGTTTCTGACACGACCCTTTAACTCAAGTCAAGGCGGGAATGCTCCGAACTTCTGTCAAACCGGTACCTATGACGCTCAGAAAGATGATTATTTCGAAAGTTCTTATTAAACTAATTCGTCCGATAACTTTAACTCCGAGTTCCGACATTTTGCTCAGACAGCACCGTCTGTATTTCTGAAACGATTAGATCAATCGGCTGAGGTGGGAAATTATCTTTGATCGTTCACGGAATAGCCAGAACGACCGAGAGATGGTAAATTGAGACTCAGTTACCCACAGTTTTATCACATGCACCAGCCCATGGGAACTTCTCTGGGCTAGATCGCATTCGGTAGCCAGGACCCGTATTACAGGTGGCGGGGGGAGGGTTGATTGCTGAGGCAATTTTGAGGGGCTCTATAATCACATTTGGCCCATTTGGCTTCCTTTTTATGTTTGAGGTTAGGTTCAGGGTTAAGTTTAGGATTAGGGTTAAGGTCGCCTCCGCTTCCCCATTCCTGGCTACCAACTGCGATCTAGCCCTTCTTTGGTCTTATCGGATTTTAAAAAGTACTGACTGACTGCTTATTGGTATCGAAACGATGGAAACATCAGACGAGTTTATTGAGTGCTTGACTCTGCGAACCTTAGTCTTATTGGAAATGTCGCTTTCGCTCGTGCCGGCGCTCCATCCTTACGTTCAGCAGGTTCTGGACAAGGTCTCAAATTTATTGTCTGAATACTACTTGAACTCTAGGATGCTTTCATTAGCGACCCACAGAGCCTACGCCAAGGAATCTTCCGATGATATGTCGAGTTAGCACGCTAGGTTTCATACATTTTGCTCGATTTTTCTTTTATCGACGTCTGTGGGAATATTTTCTCAGCGTTGGAAAAGTGTATTTTATCTTCCGTAGGTTGGATTGTAAAGATCTCCCATTTTGGTTGATTTGTCGGCTAATAATCCTTTCTAGGGGGGACATTTTGGATCATGGGAGCCTTCTAGTTGCATTTGATATACTTTGGCGGCTTGTCGGAAGACGCAGCCAACCATACAGTTAAAGAAAGTGTTTACTGTGTCTGTGGGATCTGTCATCTACAAGATCTGTCTTGAAGTTCAGATTGGGTTCTCGCATGGTTCGCTGCGGGCCGAAGTAATGGATTTGCTCGATCGATCTTAATTTACAGATTGTATCATGTTAGATATCTTTAAATGCACACGACGCGATGAATTCGATCAGTCGCCTGTATCCCCTCCACGTGTACAACTCCCATACTTTACTAAGTACTCTTATATGGCTCCTTATGGTTTTTTCTGCCGTAAAATTGCTCGGCACTGCCGTCTACCACAAACTTGTCTGTGAGTAACCCATTTGTTTTATCTAATTTCAGTCAACTGTGCGCCCTGCCAAGTTTGAAAAGACTTTAGAACCGGCCAGTTTCCTAATTTTACCACACAGTACGAATTTGGATAAAGCTATTGTGACATGCCTGTGATTAGCTTATTTTATATAAAAAAAACCTATAAAAATGCATTTTTATTCATGTGCTTCCGCTTTTTTTGAGTTTGGTTTTGATGTTAGGCTATAATGTATTTCTATGCGTTCTCCCCGTCAACATAAGCCTTTTGTTAGGTTTATAATATGTTCTCCAGACAAAATAGTACTTTTTTATCTAGGAAATTAGATGAGGACGTTTATTGTGCCTCGAATTTCCCATCTCTTCGCCTCAACCACCCCTCTGAGAGGTTTTTAGAAACATCGGCAGACGTTTGACACTATTCAACACTACCCCTTTTTGGACTTGTTAACTGCGAGTTCGTTTGACTGTCAAGAGTTACTCTGAATGTTTTGAAGGCAATGGACGCCAATTACATGATTTGAGAGTCGGAAAAGCAATTAACAGTGGCACGGGAATGCCACAGAGGCCACTTTAAGGAGCCACTAGGTTCACCTTCATGAGAGGAGAATCTAGTTATCCCGTCAGTTCGCAGCCTTCCAAGTCATGGCTTTTGTCGCACAGTGATAGTTTAGAAGCGCGTCAGGACAATTTATAGTGAGGAATGTTCACTGAATGCAGCGGCGACGCAGTCCACAGAGTCGGCCTCACTCCATCTCCTCCCGCTCTCAGGCACCAGTCCGCTATTAGGGGCGATCAGTCGTCTGGTGACAGAACTCGATAGTCCATCTGCCTGTGCCACACTCGACACACTAAGTTTATACACACTTGTAGTGCGCGGCTTGCATCTCACAGACACTATAAAGTACTTAAACAAAGTTGTCAATGACATTCGGTTGAAGACTCAACATTGTCTTTTATTGCAGGCGGATGGATGATTGTGTTCCAAAATGATGCATTTGCGGGAAACATTGTTTTTTTGTTTTAAAGTAGAAACAATGTGCTGCTGGAAGTCATCGTTTAATTGAGGAAATTTATGGTAAGCAAGCTCTCTCTACGAAAGAACATGCAGGAAATGGCTTGAACTCTTTAAAGGGACGAGTTAAAATAGAAGATAAACAATCGCTCAGTCTTTTTACTAGAATAAACGACTTTGAGATAACAGCAATGCCTATGTCTATCTGCGTATTATGAAAACAACACACGGCCCGTTTAGGTAGGCATAATTAAATGTGGACCCTGAACTATGAGTATAAGGGGATCAGATCTGCTATACAAGTGGACGTATTTCCAAAGCCCTTAAACAGCCTCAAACCCAGCTTCATATTCAGAATAACAACTGTTATTTTTCTGGAAAGTAACCGTCTTCAAGGTAACCCACATTTTGCGATATACGCAAATGTCGAAGAAGCTAACAGACTTCAGTAGGTGGGCTCATTCATGAAATGTCAACCGAAATTCCGAAAAGGTTAATTGCCTAGGGTTGTAAAGTTAGTCAGCCAGCAACATAATTGTAAATAAATTCAGTTAGCACAGGATGCCGGTTTTCGAATGAACTTACTTCCAGCTGCATGCAAAAAGGATACTCTGTAAAAAACGACTACTTAAGTAGCATGAATTGTTCTCATTGATTTTCGCCACCCCTAAATGTCATTTTATATTTCATGGAAAATATGCACAAAAATATTCATTCTTTTGATCATCCGGTAGACAAATAAGTCTTCTTCTAATTTCATACTCGAAGGAGGGACATAATTCGGTTTTAAAAAGGTTTCCAATTGTGGGACTTTTAAAAACCGTGAAATGGCCGTTCATAACTCATCATGTCTCTGCATTTACCAATGGGGCTTGTAAAGTTAACGATATGGATCAAATTCACTGCTAAATTTTATGAACCCTATATGATTTTCTTTTGTTACCGTAGAGAAATTTGTGGTTTTCTGAACGCGGAAAACATACGGCTTGTAGTTTGGAAACCCTGAATCGAAGCGTAACGGTAGAGCGGATTCAAAATTATTTGGGAATCGGTAAAGTTTTTAAAAACCTAATCATAGCCCCCTTTCGAATATAAAATTAGAAGAAGACGTAATTTTCTACCGAATGAGCAAAAGAAGGAATATTTTTGTGTATGTTTTCCATGAAATATAATGGAATTTTTAAGGGCATTGAAATTAAAGGAGAAAAATTCATGCTACTTGAGTAGTCATTCTTTACAGAGTGTAGTTTTTGCTTGCAGCTGGAATTTCATTCGAAAGCCAGCATTTTGAGGTAACTGAAATATTATAGAAGTATGTTGCAGATGGACTTCTTTTACAACCCTACTGAGTGAATCTTTTCGAAACGAAAACGCATTTCGGAATTTCGGTTGACACTTCACGAGTTATTCTACCTACTGTGTATTTAAGTCTAAGCTCAAGGCAGTGCAAACTTTCACCTTCTATTATTAAACAATCACTCAGTTTGCAATCACGCGGGGAACGCACAGGAGGCCACTGCTTTAAGTGATAGTATCGATGCGCCAAATGGGAGTATTTGTCATGCCGGTAATCGATAAGATTGAGGAAATTGCGGTAAATAACGGGTCGATCACGGGCGATCAAGCTATCGTCACGCAGAATATTGTGAGCGGCATTTGCGGGTTAAATTATGGTGAAGAGTCTTTAGAGTGATTCCTATTAAGGAAGAGTGAGGGCAGGCAATGTGCAGGGAGCACTTATCATCAAAATACGCACTTTAAGTACATCTTTATTGCGCAAAATAAGGGTTTTTGATCACTTTTTATTCTTTTTTAATTTCCACTCTCATGACGGTTCGGCCACCGTTGGCGACGATGTCCACCGTGTGGTCCACAGCAAGATGAAGCAGGGACGATGACTTGCGCGTGAACTAGTTTATAGTGATAGAGGCTTGTGCAGTACCACACTCTCTTCACATCCCCCACCTGGGTCCAGTGTCAGGACAGAGTCAAGAAGACCAGAGGTGGGGGAAGGCGCAGGTGGACGGAACAGGCGAGCCCGTACCTTGATGCACCATTTCGCACCTCCTGGTCCACACAGCAAAGGATCAGGATTTTAACCAACAACAAAAATGGGGGTCGGCAAGGATCCCACTGTGCGCAACGTGCGCTGGCAACCGCGTCCCCGAAATGTTGGCATTTGTTCTGGTGTGCATCCCGATAACGCCTGCCAGAATCCAATATGGCCCTCGCTTTGGTCCATCGCATCTACCTCGTGGTCAGTTTGGGGGCACTCTTCTCTCATAACCAATATCTAACTATCATAATACGTCAGCAAAATACGTCTTTAAAAATTTTGGGCATCTAGAGGAAGGAACTGGAAACCATGGAGCCAAATTCGGCCTGAGCGCTCCCTATTCCCCGGGAACCGGATAATGCACCTCTCCAAGAATGGAAGGTTCTTCTTTTAATCGCCACTAGGCAGTTGCTAGAAATAGTGCTAGAACTATCACTTCCTGTGTCAAGCCCTGACGCGGCCAAAAAGTCAAACCAGCGCGACCGCGTGCCTAGCGCGCTTGAGTGCATGTGTCAGGTCGGGCTGACTTTTGCCACGCGAGATATATAAAGAGCAGGCTGCGAAATCCATTCGGACACCCTGCTGTTGTTGCTGCTACCACCGTTGCCTTCACCTCTGCAAACTCTCTCTCTCTTTTTCACTTCCCTCCCCCGGAAGTCTATCAGCAACTCCGGATGCAGGTATCCCAGCGGGTGGGCGTCCGTCTCTGACGCCCCACCCCCGTCACAGGACGCGGGGAGGCCACCTTAGCACGCCTCAGGCCTTCGAGACCCTGCGCACGCGCAAGTGCAGAAGCGAAGATAACCGACGTAGTCAGCAACGCATTCTATGCAAATACACACAGGCTGACATTTCTGCCCTCCACCAGCGTGCTGCCGCCGCCGCCGCCGCGACTAACATCAAATTTTGACAACTCGTGGTCTTCTGCCAGCGGCGCTGCTGCTAGTACGGACGATAGTTCCCCGTAACTATGACACGCACGCACTCACACACAGACGTATCCAGTTGTATGCACACTAAGTTTCCGATGCCGAGACGGAAACGCAACAGCAGTATCGTTGTTAGTGGCAGCAGCAATTTTGAAATAACAGGGTCCGGAAATGGGCATAAACGCAGGCGCGCACAAGGTGCTCCAGAGTCAGCCCTAAACTAACCTGACTGCACAAGTTTGTGTGGCGGGGGGGCAGGGTGTGCTTGTTGGGGCATGACCCACCGCCTGTCGTAAATCTGTCCAATGTGTCAGCTTATGTCGGTCACGGATATGGAGTGCAGCTGCTCAAAAAAGTATGGCAGTGAACCGTGCGTCAGGTGAGGAGGTAGAAGGGAGGCGTCTTAGGAGGGCAAACGATGAAAAAATTCATGCATTCACCACCACTACTACTACTACCATCTCGCATTTTCCGCACAGTCCTGCATCTAAGCTGATAGGAGTCCTCCCCACAGCCACGTTGGATTGACGCCTGCGCAGGCAGAAATGGTTTTAATTATAAGTGGAAACAAGTCTGAGGCCGACGTTGATAATTATTGTCTCAGTATTGCCTGCCCTAATGGATGCTCGTAGCACAGAATGTGACTCCTAGGGTGCCGGTAGAACCCTCACTCGCTACAGCCAAAATTGCCTTGAGTACTTGGCAAAGTATATCCTGCCATTGTGTTTCTTCTTGTAGGCGGTTGTCTGGGGATGTGTAAACCTTTGATGGTAAAGAAATAGAGTTTGCTGCCACTCATCTGCACCTGTGACCTTTTCAGCAATAGAAGAAAAATCCACGCTTGAGGAAGCCGGAGGAGGTTTGTCTAGGAGTTCTTCCGCGGTCAAACCGCGTTTGTGAAAAGTCAACTCTCGAAGTGATGATTTTATTCATGCGGGATAGCGATTTCGATTGTCCCGGATATGGCACAACTCGACACGAGTGTTTTGTACAGCCAGGTCTCCGGTGATGATGGCAGGAAGCTAAGAGTTGAAGTCGTATCACTTCTATCGGCAGGGGACCAACAAGTATCCTCTAAATTAAAAATCTCTCTATATTCTGAAACAGGAGCGGTAGAGTGCCGGGTTGTTAACAACAACTCTGGCCCGAGATGTGTTGTGGACAGAAACATAACAGACTTATCTGCTAAAAAGACTTACCCGCAAGCCATTATAAGCGTAAGCCAAAAGTACGTTAGTAAAAGGAATACAAGGCGAAGAAGGATAGGATATTTTCCTAAAAATAAGTGTGAACTGAATGCACGTAACGGTCGTATCCATTAAAATACATTTCATCTTTATAAAATATTAAAATCCAGTGACATTGTTCAAATGGTTTGTCAAAGTATTTAGTCTATTCTGGTCCAAACGCTGCTGATAACGTGAAGCTATTGAATCACAAACATCATGAAATATTTTGTTTGGTCTTTGAGTGAATACTTATTCCATAGTTACTCTAAATTCGGCAATGGTAATCGGTTTTGCAGCGTGAATTTTAACAGTTAGGCATCTTGATGAAAATAATCCATAAGTGTGAGGCCTAGTGAACGATGAAGGTATTATGTAAACCTCCCCTTTTAATCCATCTGATCGGAAAGCTTTCACAAGGGAAGCGACTTAGAACATGATGGTACTGTGGAAGAGCCCCATCTTGCTAAAAATAAAACTCCTCATCTTCAAAGGCTTCTCTAGTATTTGGCATGATATACTGTTTCTAAGAGTCCAGATTTATGGGACTAATAACAGTTTTTCATATTAACCCAACTGTGAAAAAACTCGGAGCGTTGGCTGCGCTAAAGCCTTCCCCTTACTGCGTGGGTTAGAATCCCACCGAGGCGCCGAGATTTTCACAGTTGGCTCAATATGAATTATTCAAAATCTACCAAAATATTAATAACAGTTGGATAAATAAGGATGGGCTAATTGCCTCTCTTGATGATAAGCCATACAACACTGCAACTCGTGGTAAATTAACATGACATTCTACTACTGCATGTGGATTGCCAGGCTCCAAGTAAATGCACTAGTGGTTGTCAATTGAAAAAGCCAACTTTTAATGTAACCTCATCACTCCACGCAATCTTTTTTTCGGAAAATGTGCATCTCCCACGCATACTGTCAAATGACAGTTCGACTGTCGACTCTGACGACGTCCACCGTGTACCGCACAGCGGGCTGGGTGCAGGCATGGTGACTTGCGCAGCGGCTCCCGCGCTCTCACCTCCCTCATCCACCTGAGCCCGGTGTCCGGATGTAGTGAAGAAGATCAGGGCGAGGTCGGGCGCATCTTGTCATGTTACACTCGCAGTACCTCATCCAGCGGTCCTAATCATCTTCAATGCTGGCATGAATAATCTTGGAATGTAACTTATCCAGTGATAGACCTTCAAAGTAGGGTGGGCGGACGATTTCGACAGACTGGACTATCAACTATTAAATCTTGTACGTATTTTTGGACCGACTTATACTACTGAAAAGAAATTATATAACTTCCCCGAAAAAAATTATAAACTCGCTATATGTTCAAATCTCCTTTACTAAAAATAACAACAATAAATAACGTTCAATGGACGTTTTGCTTTTCTCCTATTAAGTAAATAAAGAAGTTTCATTCAATTGTAAATGCTCTTCTCTTGTTGCGTATTCCGGACCTTCTGTTGCAGGAAAACTGAAACCTTGAAATGGACAACTTATTTTCTTTGACCGAGAAGAGTGCAGGAAAGCACGATATCAGAATAAACCGAACGAAGAAACTAAACTGGACCGGCACGTTGAAGCACATGTACACTAAATATTTTTCTACTGGAGTTTGCGCCATTGTATCCGAAGTCACAAGGCTGTGTAAGTAGTGCTTGTGAGTTCACTTTCAATCGTGAACACACCCAGAAAATGAAACCTATTCAGTTGTCATCTTGTAGGCCTTCTCGAAAAATTTAAGATTTACCTAAATCTTTTTATTGTCAGCCAAAAGGGTATTTCATGAGTGAGATAGTGGAAATTTTCAGTCTCAGACACTACAAATCAGTTACATTACAGATATCAGCCGCAAAAGTTCACTTACTTGCATTTCTACAACTCACTGAAAAAGGAAAAAGTAGAAATATGTTCTCCCCTCAGTGGGATTTTGGGAATCGACCATAGGCAACGCCGTTTGCTGAACTAATTAAACAGAGCGCTGATTTGTGAGAACTGCGATGTGATTATTTTGTTGATGACTATCCCTCAACGCAAAGTTGACAGTGAATGCCCCTGAGTAATGTTTTAAATCTCAGCCCGTGGGTGAAAGCCGTAAACTGCACGATTAATCTAGAAGCCCTCGTGCTAAAAAAATTCCTAAATAAGATTACAAAAATCATTGCTAAGTTAAACCCTCTAAGAGGCAACATTTCGTTGACTTATACGAGGAAGAAAATTCGAGTCATGAGGGATTGTTTTATTACACAGAATTTTGATGTCCGCCGGAAGGACATTTAGGCCTAATCGTTATCCTCCTATGAGCTGAAACCGCTTTGTATGGAAAAAAATAAGGGTCGGACCATATTTCGTAGCCGCACCTGCAGTAAAAAATCCCCAGCCGCCTGTCATACGGGACCGATGGTAATATGGGGTTTAACACAAATCCCCTAACCCCATAACCCTAACGCCCTAGCCCTAACCCCTAGCAGGTGCGGCTACGAATAGGATCTTGCGAAAATTCGATTCATCTTTCTTAACAACTAAGTACGGTGGCTTAAAGTGGTTCGTCTCAGCAACACTTTCAAAAGATGCTTTGAGTCCACAAGATGTAAAAAATAGACAGTCACAATCACGAG
The DNA here is from genome assembly GCA_902702965.1 of Spirometra erinaceieuropaei. NCBI lineage: Eukaryota > Metazoa > Platyhelminthes > Cestoda > Diphyllobothriidea > Diphyllobothriidae > Spirometra > Spirometra erinaceieuropaei. Next base: position 988,138 of record CACRXP010000071.1, read on the forward strand.
GAAACTCAGCGCATTTAATGAGAAATAAAACTGCAAATCAAAAAGGCAAACAGTCAGAGCTTTGACAAAGTTGAGAGACTCGGAGTGATAATTCTAAATAAAGAAAGGGTTCACCGGAACCAATTAACTGAACTTCTTACGTTTCAAATGGCTTGATCGGCCCACCGAGATCGAACAGAAGAGCAACTGGCAGTCCTAGGCTGGTCATTTTTTTGATTTTGCTGCCTCGATCTTTTGAGGGATGTTTAGCGGGCTCAAGAGCGGACTGCGTTACGCGTCATCGCCTCGATGTTGGGCGGTTGAAGCACTGTGGGGTTTTTCAGTCTAGTGGCTCTTTTTCTCCCAGTCAGGAGAGATCGCTGTCGAGACGTGTCTGTCGGTCGGTGTTTGTCGGGGCTCCTGAAACTGGTTACCTGGTCGCAACGATATAGGATTCGCAAGTGACTCACCAGTCTGATGGGTGATGCGAATGTGCGATCGTAAAGTGGGCAGATTGAGATCGAGTCCGATTTCCTGATGGTGGTGTGAGTGGTACTTGGCCGAGCGTAGAGAGGGACTTGGTCGAGTTGTAGTCGTCGTCGTCGTCGTCGTCGTCGCAGGCGTTATGCATTTATGTCGGTTCTGCGGTTGATGTGAGCCTTGTGCAGCCTACTCTTCCCAAGAGCAGGTTGTTGATTTCTGCGTCGCCGTCAAACCAGCCCTGGTGTTGACGGTGTGGCGAACCCAGAATATCCGTGCCGGTGGAGTGATTTGCTTTCCCCAGTTCACACCATTGCTCCTCCACGATGTCGTCTTCATTCGGAGACTACGGCTCTTTCAGACGCTTGGTCGATCGGTGGCTGAAAAGGAAGCCTTGGTCACCACCACATCCTGCCAATCTCGCCTGCAGATGAGAACGTAGTTCAACAGGTGCCAACATCGAGAGTGGCGGTTCAGCTGTGTTGCTTTCTCCACGTCGGAAAGTGAAAGAAGGTGTTGGTCTGAAGAAGGTGCTCGGCGCAGGTTTGCAGAAGAAGAAGGACGTTTTCGTTGTACCCACCGAGTCCATGGGGAGCCAAAATTCTCCTGCAGGCAGCGGACATGAAGTCCACCCTCGGCACAGCCGCCAGAACGGCATGCAGGTCTTCGTAGAACTAGTTACCCACCTCGTCTAAGCTGGTCATTGCGGAGACGAAGACACTGACGAGGGTGGCAAGTTTGGTATCAAAACATTACCTCCAAAGATGAAAAAAGTTCTTGACACTTCAGTGAAGACTATCAGCTGGATTAGTGGTCGCCCTCTGAACCATTTTTTGAATCATTTGGAAATGAATATTTGACTTTAGTTTTCCATCAGGCAATCCACTGGATGCCACGTAGGAATGCCTTACCGCGCCTTTTTGAACTGCGAGAAGAAGTCAAAGTATTTCTAAAGAAACGAGACTGTGATCTGGCTGGGGAAACGGAATTCCAAAAAGGCAGGAACAAAAGAGTCATCAAGCTCTTTGTTTATTATAACAGTTTGATTATAGAACATGGTTTTCGTTTTCTTTTAAGAATCGATTTAGGGGAGGGGATCGAGAACATTTTAAAAATTGCGTAGGGGTGCGGGACATTAAAGCGGTTTGGAACCCGTGTGTTAGACGGAGACAGGCGCCACATCAGCCGTTGCATTCAAGCTTATTATCCAATGGCCAAAATACATGGACAGACCACTGGTACATGGAAGGTGGGAGAGAAGGCAAGACTAATCCAAAAGAACCCTTTGCTATGATAAATCACTGTATTTCTCATTACCATAAATCGGACACACGGGAACATATCGTGAGGCACCGAAGTCACGCCTTGGGAAGATACCTGTCGATGCGATATAGTAGTTTTTCCCTGGAATGAGGTCCAGTTCGCAATAACACCTTTTTCGTATAATCTTTATCGCAGCTCTGACTCCTAGAGGACACCACCCTATGTGTGGCACGCGTTGTACGATGACTTCCAGTCACGTGAACCACTTTGTCCAACCGTATTTCCAGTAGCATTGCTCCAGACAGGCCAGAGGAATATAGAAATGAAATGTAAGAATAAAATAGAGTGAAGTCTACCCAACTCGGATTCACGACTTAAGTTCTCATCACAAACTGGCAAATTAAGTTTTGCACTATCTTGACGGGCTAACAGGAGTGCCCATTACGGGATCTCTTTCACGTGTATTCGGAAAGTCCGAATTCGAAGCCCTTAATTTATCATGTTAGGAACCAGATGGTGTATGACATTAGTAAAACAGCCAATTATCTACGTCGGCCACTGCAACCATGACCATCTCAAGTTCTCTTGACTTTAGTTGCCACTGGGGTGCGCTGGATGTGGAAAAGGGAATGAGATAAATACAACGAGGGTCTGCTTCCCCATAGACCATTTTCCTGCAAGTAACATCTGTCCCACCAACACCGTTACTGTCGCGGATACTGCTGAACTAGAATGCAAAATTCTCCTCTTGGCGCATTTTATAATCAACTGCACCCCCCCCCCCGCTTATCGGTTCCATCCATTTTTTGTCTTGTCGAGAAGAAACGACCACCAGAAATGAAGGACGCTTCGAGGATTGGACGTGCGCTTACCCATAAGCGTCCTCTGCCTGCCTGATATGCTTGCTTTTATCCCACCCTGACGCCCGTAAAGAATATAACAACATCCTGACAGCTGACTGGTGTGCGTTGTACCTAGCATGGAAGTTTTTTGAGGAAAAAGTTCATCGTACTTGCAGCTGCCCTCTCTGCAGCAAAAGCTGCAGTTCCTCCTCATCCCATGGGATGCTCTATTCGCCCGCTATTCCTCGCCACTCTCCCCTCTCTCTGCACGCGGTGGGTCGAGAGGAGGTGGAGAAGGGGGGGGGGGGGTCGCGGGTCAAATCACAGTAGTCTGCGCCACCAGCCGTTGTCCGGCAAAAATCAACAGCTGCTTGTGCGCGCCAAAGGCTGATAATAAAGGTGGAGACTAGGGCGTTTTAAAGAAGTCTCTTCTTCTAAAATTGCCGCAAAAAGTCGCAATTTCTGCACTCTGGTGACCATTTGTGCATGGATTCACATTTCATTTTTTTCCTCTCCTTGCTTCGTCGAGTAACATTTCTCAAATCGGCACCAGTCGGCATTTCGGTCAAACAGGAAGTTATTCGGTAGGATCTCTGTCATTAACGCGAGCACGGAGCGGGTTTGCGAGCACGTTTGACACGCTGTAAGTTTCCAAACCCTAGGCTTTCTGACAAAAGAAGATTGAACTTAAAGTTTGAATAAAAGTATTGATGCGCTAGTCATTTTTGATAAGGCAGTTTCAGGGTTGTAATGGAGGGCAAAATTATGCATGAAGGGCAAAGGCGCGAAAGATCACCCGCGCTAGGTAGTGAGAACAGCAGGTTGAAAATCGATCGAAAAAGAAATCCCGTGAGCCTTAGCTCAGATGATGTCGTAATCCTGACGGTTGCTTGTGACGGGATTCAAGAAGACTTGTTAGCTGTCCCCAGACGAAGCTTCAGGTTCAGTGTGGGTGAGAATGGTGAATCATCAGATGGGCTTCAGAGGACGGGAATGAGGGACCTAAACGAATGGTTGGAAGCGAAGTATTTCTCTGGAATTCCCCGTTTGCATTTGGCAGGAACTTGAAAACTAGAGGAATATATCTAGAGCAAGCTTATACACTGGACCTGTGCATGAATTCTGCCTCAAGCAGCGTTGGGAATCCAGCCATGGCCTCCGTGGCATCTGACCTCCCAAGTCCAGTTCGTGGGTATCCACCAGGAAGAGAGGAAAGTTTGTTTTTCAATTTTTTGAAATTCTGACTTGCCCGACTTTTTGAAGGTGGCATATGCCCGAGTTCAGGATACACTGAACTGCGTTCAAAATTCCTCATATTATATGTTACGAAACTCTTTGGATTTTGTGGGGTGACGTAGCTGATGAAAAAAAGGTTGCAATCGGAACAAATGAACGATTTCTGGGTAAGATTTGGTTTGGTAGCCCCACCTGATGGATACAAAACTGTTGGGGTTGGGGTTAGGGTTAGGATTTAGGGTTAATGGCTATGACTAAGAGTTAGGCCTAGGAGTTAGGGCTAGAGGTGAGGGTTAGGGGTTAGGGTTAGGGTTAGGGGTTAACGCAATTATTTCTCACTCATCCAAAGTACAACCGCTCATTCGTAATAGATTTTCTTTTGCATACAACTACTTGCCCTCGTCGCCTGTGCGTCCCCGGCCCCACATGTAAAAACCCCTATTACCATCAACCCCCATTAGAGGTAATTGTGGTTTGCTTACTTCAGGTGGGGCTACCAAACCACATCCGACAAATTTCTGGACCTCTCATCCTTGCCTCTTTGTGGGTTTGGACAACATCGCTCACACTGTGAGTTTAAATATTCAGGTTGTTCAAGAAACTTATTAGTGTTCGCATGAACTCCTCGAATTATGATCTGGTTTCTTATGTTTGCACAACCATGGAAGATGATGCAAGAGTTTTAAAGGCCCATAGCGTAACGTATCGTACAAATGTCGGTCAGAAAGAATAATACCCACCCACAGCACTAACTCCGGTTCTGACTAAATTGTTACGAAGAGTGGTTATAACTGTTTCCTACTCATCTGGCGTCCACAGCAACTTCTTTGTGTATTTATAGATCCGTCAATGAAAAGGTATATCTCAATTATAAATAATTTTACAGATCTTTGCAACCATTAAATTGAAAGACATTCAAAGCACTCCTCACACTTGATACACTTTATGTGTGGCAGTGACGCTATACTAAATCTTCCAGTCGATCATTTCCCAATCGTACCCCTTCAAGTCGAATAATATTTGGGCCGGATCATATTTCGCAGCCGTACCTGCAGCAGGCAAGCCGCAGCCTAACCCTTAACCCTACCCCTAACCCCAACCCCTAACTCCAAACCCCAATCCCTAACAGTAACACCTAACAGGTACGGCTACGAAAGAATACCTTGCCAATATTTGCTGAATTCTCAATGAATGAAGAAATCAGCCTATGTTTTACGAATATCATAGAGGAGACGGACTTCTTTGCGATCGAACACATCTGTATTTAGACGACAGTGGAACCGGAAACGGTGAAAGGTTATATTAACCGCATATAGCAAGTTATATATTTCGGGTTATTTAAAATGTGCAGACGTCTGCAGGATGCACTCTCTAATAAATACGGAAATTATATCTGCACGAAAACAGAGGGTACCCAACGTCAGACTAGTTGGTTTCAAAAGCATCTGTTTAATATATTTAGATAGGGAATAGCGTCTATGAGTATGATATGAGGCATCGTTTTTATTATACTTGAAGAACATGGCTCCGACTCCAATCAACAAGGTTTAGTCTACCCTGTCATGTTGTATAAAAGCAACCAATCGATGACTGCCTAGGATTTTGGGTTATGGATGTTTTAGGGTTTGGTTTTACTAAACAACGGCTGAGAAAATTCGATACTTTCAGAATGTCTCATTATGGAATTCGACCATATGGGTGACAAGCACGCTGAAAAGAACAAGTCCGTTGAACGACTTTTAAAATTATGCGTTGGTTTGTTTGCGCAGTCAATTCCATATATGTCTGGCTATGATATCACTGGCTCGAACGATCACCCACACTATCTCAAAGGCAAAACTGTGGTTCTGTCGTTGTACGTGGCCATAAACCACGGATAACTTATCTTTGCGGTTCATTGCTAGTTAGTGTTCATGCAACCTTGTGCCAGGGCGTTTGCTTGTTCCACCAAGTGGTACACTTGAGCCAACCAAATACCCGCATCCCGCCTACCAGGCGTTACGTGAAAGGCTGATATTGGTTCGGACAACGTCAATTGGGCGATCAGACAAAGTCACGCGCGGTTGACAGCTGATGCCGCGGAAGAGAGGAGCAGGTCGGAGGTCTCGTGGCCAGCATGGAATACTGCCTCACCGACGTGCCCTCGAGGCAGAAATCGGCTCACACGAGCCGCAGCGGCTGATCAGTCCGGTGACCGGCGGGGCAGGCCAAAAGGCACGCTGGCTTGGCAACAACCTCCACGTCCGCAAAGGAAACTGGTCAGGTGAGCCCATCAGCGGTCAAAGTTCACGGTTATAATACGAGACAGGCGGCAAGGCTGAATAACTCCGGACCAACAAGAACGACCACCAGACCATCCGGATGATGCAGACGAGAGTGTTTCTGGAACACCTGTTCGACTATACTTCGGCCTACGAATTCGTCTCCTCTTCTTGATTGTCTGCGTCGCGAGATGATAGAATTGGAATCTTCAGCATATTGCCTCATACATATATATGTCTAGTTGCAGGGTTTCAGGCAGGACCATCAATGAACCTATTCAATTGGAGTTAATTTGCACATTTACTGTCAATAAAAAATTTTAAAAGTTTACAACTGTGCTCGAGTCAGAATACAACACAAGCAAAAACTATTGTTTCTTAAAAGAAGACGGAGGCACGATCACTGGGACGGCAGATTTATTGGCCTTAGCTTTTGAACCCGAACCGGAGTTCATCAGAGACTGCTAGAGTGCAACAACGTGTGAACATTTATATCGTTGTTCCGTGCGAGGGGGAATACGTCCGTGGCTAGGCCTGGTTTGTTTCTCTTCAGTGCGAATCAGTGCGGAAGGAGAGTAGATTATGAAGTGTTTTACAAGAGTGGCTGTAGGTCATCACGCTGTGAAAGAAGATTTTGGTGAAGAATCTGCAATTAAGTCTACTTTTAAAATCTAAGTGCTGAATTTATAAAGGCCCTGAATGTTTATGGGAGAAACTAATATTACTGAAGTATTTATTTTTTCCGAGTGTGCTTTTGCATGCCGGCGTAACTGTGTGACTGAAAGATTACGAAATGTACTGCATGGTAATCAATATCGCAATCTTTCCTGCTGTAGGCGGTCCAGACCGAAAGTACTGGGCGGACCGCAATCCTGGCGTTTGGACAAAGTAACTCGAGAGTAAAAAAGTCGATTAAAAGAACATAGTGACCGTGTTAAAAATGCCAGAAATTATGCCCGCTCGATCTAGCCTCGGTCCGGTGTGACAGTTAATTAACTTTAACTCGGTCACTTGTTAGTTTGAACTTCGCAAGTGAGGAGGTTCAACCCTACCCCGACCGAGCGGTAGTGGAATTTTTTGCAGTGAAGAGGACCTAAGAGGCATCCACCAAACCCTCTATTCCCTTGCCTATCCCATCTGAAGCACAAAAAACCAACACCACTGGAGATGGGCGTCCATGCGTTGGTTAATGAATCTGAAGCCAACTTCCACAAGCAGCACACACATTCTGGCCCCTTATTCAACCTTGACTGGTCCTTAAAGAAGGAATCTCTGAACTCTTATCGAATAAGATTGTTCTAAAATACCGCGTAGGGTGGCAACTAGTAGAGTCAGGCACTTGTTCTAAACGAAGATCATGTTTATCCCGACAACCGCCAACCTTCAAGACCACGATTGTACGATCGTTGTGGAATCCAAAATGCGTTCTCTTAGTGAAGAAACTAGGCTCTGGATCCGAGTGAGAACTATCTTATTTTGTCTCCTTCACCTAGGCCATGTGTCATTAGTTTGGTCGAGACAAATCAACTGTACATGAGAAAGCGTTTGAACTTGAAAGATACCCTTATTTCTTGTATACAATTCGAATAAGACAAAATTTACTACCAAATAAGTACATGGTTTTCGTATTTGTATGTATGTCTGAAGGGATACAGCCAGAGACCTTAATGACCTTATTCAGCACAGTATCACATTTTAAACATCAGGATTTGTGTTCGAGTCAAAACACAACACAATTAGGGCGATTGTTACAGTTAAATTCGAATCAGTATGGAAGGAGACTAGAGAGCGAAAAGTTACAACATTGGCTCAAAGTAACGTTTAAAGAGCCGTTCTGTACATACACTTGCTGTACGTATCATCCACGAATTAATGTTATTTTAAGTATGGCACGCAGTTACATGCGTAAGATCTGACGATGTGTTTCGAGGATTTTTTGTGAGAATTAGGCAGAGTTTTTCTATTTTTGTATAGTTCGAGGTGCTAGGAATAGAAGCAAAGAGTATCTCTCTTGATTTCTCTAATAGAGAAACCACAGGAGTAATGGTTTCTAAAAAAATCACATACTGAGAGACAGGTGGGTGACTGGAAAATTCGAACAAACCTATTAGACGCAGTAACAGGCATACAATTTTCTGTGTATCAAAAGAAATGTCTGCGGTTATTAAGCGACACTGGAGTCCACTGAGTTACAGGGCGTCCTTGAAATGTCAGTGAGTATTCTGCAGTTTTTCAGTATTCTTAGTCCACTCCCCGCAGTTTGTGCCAATCCAAACTTTCATAACGAGATATTTCTTGAAAAAAATTACTGTTTTCATGAAAATGGGCGTTTTGGACATATTTGTGGACTCGTCAAGCATGAGAGATCATGCCAAAATACAATGTACATTCACAGAGAATGTCTAATAATTGTGTGCTCTCAATCAGTCAAAAACGTCTTCTGAAAATTACCTTTTAAAAAGGGCTTTAACAGGGTACTTTGTTGACGAATGTGCATATGCGTCATCTCATTCCAAGGCAAAGTTGCGGAAGAAAATTGTAAAGTTTGGCCCGTCTTTTACTTCCCTGAAAATTTCTGCCAGACCCATTTCTCAATTTAGTACTGATAGAAAATATGCGATATAAATATTGTCTTACCATATACACAAGTGGTAAATGTCCGCTAAGTGGTGGGCCTTTTCCTGGTTTCTTAGGGAGTATTCGCAAGGACCAGAAAAATATTGGGTACAATGAAACCACGGACTGCCTGTGAGCGTTACCACGGTTTTTTGGAGAAAAAATCGTACCGTTTTACAAATCTGACTTTTTTAAATCGAAAAGCGTCCGTCTTTCTGAAATCAACGGGTTCCTTTGCATCCCAACTCATCCGACTTATTCGGACAAAACAATTAGGCAAGCGGACGACATTTAGTTTGCAAAAGTTTCCATTTTATGTTGCTGCCGTCAAGTAATTAAACACGCACTGGCTCATAAACGTGGTCTAGGAAAATTGCCCGCGCATACGGTAACGTTGATTTTCGCCCATATTTTTGGACGTTTTCCCTGATGAAATTTTTCATAAGCATGTTCCAAAGGTCAAAAGTATATTTTCTAAACGAATTGGGCGAATATATAAAATGTACAGCCCTTTAGACGCCTAATATGATCGACTTGATTTTTGTCATTACGTTTCATATGTTACGTCATATATTGTACATAGAGATCTATAGGGATAGAGGGGCGTTCACTGATTGTTCTTACGGAACTCCCTCGTTCCGTTGTGCCTTACGGGCTCTCTTTCGAGCCCAAACTGCAGTCGCACAGCGGCACATGCTTGACTGTCTGACGACGGCTAATAAGTCAGAAATAGCCATTCCAGTATCCCTTGTCTTTTTCGGTGATAACATTCTGCCTATACCATGTGCCGTTGTGCGGCTGTCGGTTGGGCTCGAGGTAGAGCCCGTAAGGCACAACGGAACGAGTAAGTTCCGTAAGAACGATTAGTGACCGCCCCTCCACCACTGTATATTCCCGATCGAAAACCGACAGGACAACGAGCCCGTGGCTCAGTGGTTAGAGGCGTCTGACTTCTAACTAACAGGTCGCGAGTTCGAACTCCAGGTATCCCACACCTCGGGGTTTGTTATGACTGACTAACGACGGCTAATAAGCCAGAAATGGTCATTCCAGTCTCCCTTGTCTTCGTCTCTAATAACGTTCTGCCTATATAGATCTATGCATTCGCTTACTCCAATAGGACAAAAGCGTATGTTTAAACGTTCCCGTTTCCGGACGTAAGTCAGAAATATTGCATTCACTGAACGTTCATTGTCCTGGTGTTCCGCAAGCTCAGAAGTAACCAACAATCGAAAGAAGCGCACAGCTTTGCATCGTCCACGATCGTGTTCGATGATTGTTGATCAAAGGTTAAACACGCGACTGTGCGCTAAAGTGACAGTGGAAGCTTGGTCGCCTTCGAAGCGTCAGAGCACTAAAAGTTCGGTTCTTGATATCTTCTCTTCTTCTTCTTCCTGCTTTCGCCAAATGCTGCGGACATTTCTGCCACTGAGTAGCTGACAGAATTGAATTTTGTGTCTTTTACCGTGACCGCATAAGAACATCTTCAATGTAGTTCAACAATAACTGGCAGAAACCTTGAATCCTGTAAAATGGGGGAGCCGCCGTGTGTCAGCCCGATCTGGAACAGGTATTAGCTGAAACTCAGACACCTGTTTTCGCCGCTGCATGACGCAACTGCGAGTAGTTCGGCTCATCAGGGGGTCCCCAACGTCCCTCGTGCACTTTCTGATGGGTACTCCGGTTTCGACATTTTAGCTTTTTAATCTACTTAGATAGTAATGAGGGATGAGGCTGACGGATTTTGGCTCAGATATCCATATCAACGTTCGCATCTGTAGTAGATATAATTTTACATGATTCTCGGTCTTTGTGACTGATTTTCATTATTTGATGTCATGAACACCTGCTTTCCACCCCAAGTTTAATGTTGCTTACTTTTCTTTGATTCGGCAACTTTGGAAACGGAAGACAGAATTTTTTGCCACACTTAATCTAGGCAAATGAATATAGTCGAAGAAGTCAACTTACTAACTAACGTTGTGAAACTCCTGTACCCTTGTAAGTAAGGCTAGAATTGCTAATGTACTGAAGCATCCCAGCAAAATAAAATAACCATCAATTTTGAATAACTTGATAATAGAGATGTTTTTTGATGGAGATTCACTTGTGGTATATGCTTCGTATTCAAGAACTTAAATGACCCACGAACAGGCAGTTTGCATATTTTTAGTATAAGTCATCTGTCATTTTTTTAGAAATCTAAGCCTGGCCATAGAGTTGAAATATGAATTTTCAGCCATTGTCGTTTCTTTCTTTTGGGAGGACTAAGGAGTTCTCATTTTATGGTGTAAAAATTCCTCCACTAATCTTTTTTGGCATTGGAACTTGGAGAAACCAAAGCGCCGGAACTTCAACGAGTTTAATTTTGTTTGCCATGAGCCAGAAGTCCGCAAACCTAAACAGTGGTTGCGTAGCGGTCGCAGTTATGTCCTACGCATTAAGCCCTTCTTAAGGGTATACTTATTTGTTTTTATTTTGGATTCTATTCGTTTTTTATTCGATAATTTTATTTACCGAGATAAGGAGCATATGTTGGCATCTTAGACCACTGGAAAACAGGGGCCCACCCTTGAACGTGAGGTTTTTAACATACTTTCATGGTGTGGAGTCCATCGTTAGTCCAGTTTGGGGCAGAAATGTCGCAATGATTTAAGGACTCCCAATCAAATATTCTTCTGTCTCATAGTGTTCACAGGAAATTGCCTGTCTGGTAGGCAAGCCCGCCTTTGGTCGGTAGATTTAATGCGTATTTCGGTCGTTGGCGGAACTCATCCGCACCCGGATAAACAATCACCAGCACAAGAAAACAAAGTCAAGGGTTAACGTGTCAGCAAGATGAACGTCGAATGCCCTGCCTATGGACTGATTTCATGCCCTCCACTATCGTCGCCCTGGGGATCTAGCAGGTGTGGGTTATTTTTCCGGGGTCTATCCAGCCAGTAACCAACAGCTTCCAGTTAGGGCCCCGTAGCACATGCGGTTAGAGCTTCGGCTGTACTCGAGTCACGTCCTTGTTCTCTTGGGTTCGAATCCCATCGAGACTGTCAAGTTTTTCACAATGCTGTCAAAATGAATCATCTAAAACTACGATTCGGCACAAACAGTGCACTTTTTTGGCCATTAGAGTCATCGTCGAACTTGTGTACCACGATGAAATTTCTAAGCCAAAAAGTGGACTCGGGACCCCAGTCTTCATTTCCTGGCCTAATTTCATTATTTATGGTCTGATTCAAGAGGTTTCTCTTACGTTCTAGGCCTGGAGAACCGGTGAACTCTTCTTGTTGACCGACCTTTATGGGCAAGGATTGCGTGTTGACCTTCTAGAGCTCATCTAATATGCCTCAGCGAAGTTGAGAGCACAAAAACGCTCGTGCGGAAGACAGACAGTAAATTGAAAACCTTGCGTTTTGTGTCCTGCTTATCGAATTGCTAAGTCCCTGCTAGTCTAGATTTTGTGCAAAAGCCTTCTGGAAGGCCTTTTGCCTTCACATTTGCGAACGGTCTTCAAAAGACGGAGAAAGTGAAAAAGGAGAAGAAGAGGAAAAAAAGAAAATGAAGAATATGCTGCCGTTGCTGCTGCTTATGATGATGATGATGGTGGTGGTGATGATGATGATGATGATGATGATGATGATGATGATGATGATGATGATGATGATGATGATGATGATGATGATGATGATGATGATGATGATGATGATGATGATGATGATGATGATGATGATGATGATGATGATGATGATGATCATGATCATGATCATGATCATGATGTGTGGGTAAATAGCCATTCAATGGAATACCCGCTGCAGAAGATTGTGTTTAAGGGGGTAATAGGTGATACGTTCTGGCGTTTAAAGTCATTTTGGAATATGCTCACAGCGCCTACCTGATAGTTGCCTATGTGTGTGGTTGTCCAATAAATTTGCATCCGTAAGATCAACTTAATTTGAATTTGTGCACACATGCAGCACACTCCTAGTAGTTCCAGTGGGCATAATTTTCGTGTCCCACATGAAGTTTGGTGTACGTTTGGTTGTTTTGCAGGTACAACGTGGCCTTTCTTTGATGGCCCCTTGAGTGTCCCTTGAGCGGACCCTATAGAAACTGACTATTCTGTCAATTTGTCCCCAAAGAAGTGAGTTGCATCTGCGGAGTAATTTTCATGAGGTTCGTTCTGATAAGCACAATTTCGGCATATGATTCGTCATGAGTAGGCAGCGTTACTTCCTGGTGTGTTGGCACGACGTTCTTTATTCCGGCGACTGTCCTCTTATAGTATTACTCACAGGGTTTAGAGTCAATACAGTCACTATCCTCTGCGTAGTTTATTATTACTTTCCGCCTCCACTTGGTTTTATCTACTCCTTTTTGTGAGCAGATCGATGTATTCCTTCTTCTTAATGACTGCAGACACATGGTTGTTGTCTCTTCTAGAAAGTGTTATCTGCTTTAGTTTTTATGGCAGCCCATGTCATTGATAAGTAATTGATCTATCGACGAAAACTGCGTCCCAGTGGACTGTCCATGAACATCCTCTCAAAAAGAAATACACATTTTGTGCTCAAAATAAAGAGACGGAAAATATCACTTGTAAAGCGAATCCAAAACTCTTTACATCGGTAAATTGTTCGCTTCTCGGAATAAATGTGCTCCTAGAATTTTTAGTCATGCCCACATTTTGAACATCCATGGGTAATTACCGCTGGGCAGAGGGAAATGCACAATCAAAGCCCGCAAGCAACTTCAGACATGCTGAAATTACGCTCTTTTGTCGTAAAGAACATCACACTGATCACGTGGATTTTGCGCTCAATCCCTTTCAACTTTTCCACACAGTTTCCGCATAAAAATGACGTCTAAAATGTTTCGGAAATGAAAGCCGAGACTGAATTGCATAAAACAGCTAGGACGAAAATTCATGCTCTTTTAATTATTCTTGGCAGGTGCTTATTAACCAAATTTTGTCAAAAACACTTTTCCCACGCAAACCTAACCACCCTAGAGGCTAGGCGACCTTTGAGACAGCAACCGCGCGCATAATCACCACGGACGTGGCAGCATTCTCGACTGATTGAGTGATTGTTCATCACCTCATGACTGCCTGCGGAGGACCAGGATCGGGAGATCGCAGTCCTGCAATCAGGCGAAACTAATGAAAACCAGTTTTACGTGTCCTCGAAGAACATAACAAACAGGAAGTGCAACCATGGATCAAGGAGCAGAAAATCTGCTTCAAAGGCTTGCTGTCCCTAACCGGCTGGAGTTCACGTTTCATGACGGTTTGTCTGAAGATAGGCAGTGAAAGGGGTTATATGATACGTGCATTTTTAACTTCAGTAGTGTTATTGACGTTGAAGTTGCCCGTATCGGGCTTAAGGTTAGGTCTGTGGTTAGGGTTCGTGTAAGATGTTGGATTATCTGAGGAAAATGAAGTGCTCACCGGATCGAGGGATTTGTTCGGCTGACGTTTCGAAGAGCTGGGGCGGCTCGCCATTGTCAAAGCGTCTAGTGAAAAAATCCATCAGAATTTTTGAGCACTTCATTTTTCTCAGATTGTCGACCCGGATCTCTTACTTTGGCTAACCTGAGGTTGGATTATTCTTACGGCCATGTTTTCCAAGCCTGGGTTATAGTTTGGATTTGGAGTTGAGACTAGGGTTGGCCATTTTGGTTTAGGGTTTTAGCGTTGGAGTTAGGATTCTAAGGCTTGGGTTAAGGCTACGGTTAAGTTCGGGTTTTCTCTAAAAGCTTACGGGCTAAGGGTTAAGGTTATCAATCGCAGGCATAGCTATGGTTGGCGTTAGGGTCGTAGCCATCTAAATTTTTCTCAGGAGGTTACATACCACACCCTTGCCAAAATTAATTCATGAATACCCTTTTTTGTTCGATATTCCATCAGTCTTCCCGCTGCAGTTTCGAAATCTATTGTACGCACTCTGACAGACTTGAAGTGTGTGTGTATGCTTGGTTTGTAGGCATGGTTAAAGGCTCGACATGGGTCCGACAACTTATTCCCACACATTGTATGGGCATTCTCTCTACTTCTTGGACTACCTTAACGTGCAGCTGAAGTACTGTCATTGTGAGCTGGCATGAAATATCCAAAAAGGAGGATAAAAATACAAGCAGCTGTCTGTAACACGTCGTACCTGGACGCCTGAGACACCGGATGGGTGTCCGCCAGAATCGAGGATAACGCCTACACACATGCCCCAGTGGCCCAGCAGTACACCTCTGCCATAACGGCTTGAAGCATTGACTTTATATGTCACTGACGGAGTTGTTGTGTAGACAAAAGATGAGGGAAAATCGACAGCTGCTGTCTCGCCCCGGCCTGATGACCATAACAGCTGTTGGCCATAGTCTACCAGATAGAGTGGGTTCGCCGCCAAAACAGAAGTCACTCAGCAATCATGCACATAAGTAAACGAAGGGAATGAGAGAAGAGGTAATAGCAGGCTGTTGGGAGAGGGGACATACTTCAATGGCAATTTAACTGTGGTCTGTGAATGTGAGAAGATGATGATTATGAGGAGGAGAAAAAGTAGTTGCAGTAACAGAAGTGGTAGGCGGAGGGGGAGGAAGAACAGGAGGGGGAACGATCTGAGCAAGAGACGGGGAAGATGCAGATGTTGTCGTCGCTGTTGTTGCTGTTTGTGGTGGTGGTGGTGGTGGTGGTGGTGGTGGTGGTGGTGGTGGTGGTGGTGGTGGTGGTGGTGGTGGTGGTGGTGGTCAACCCCCAAGATAGATAGCACTGCTTTAGACACTGTCCGTTCAGACCATTGCGGATGTGGGGAGGTCGATAGTGGTGGCCCGGGGGTAGCGAAAGCAATTAGTTCCTGTTCGTCTAAATACGCTGACTCTGGCTTGTCAACACTTTTGATAGAAAGCATACACGTGAGGCCTTTGTTCCAGTTAGAAGCCACAAACACCGCCTTGACTTTTGAACACTCGCCTTAAAACAGCTGGTATTTGATCCGCTAAAATGCCGTCCGATGAATAAATAAAAACGTGCATATATCAGGGATCACCGAACCTGGCACATTTGGAGAAACGTAAGTCCGTTTATTTGGTTTTCAGGAAGAAAGCTACAATTAAAGTAGCGCCAGCAGCTTCATCGTCGTAACGAAATATAGGAAAGCGTAGTGGTGTCTGGAGGGTGCCCGAGAGCTTTTCCAGTCACTTATCTAAAACTGGTCGGTCGAAGCCTGCAGCGAAATTTACCTACACTGCAGCCATTATTGGGGTGCTTCAAATAGTTAGATCTATCCTTATTCATTGAATAACGTGAATTACGTGAGCCTGGTAGTCATCTGGTGGATTCTGGGTGAATTACTTAGGAAATCCCGCTTGGGCAGTCAACTTACTGTATCAGATTTGGTGGATTCCAGATGTTGCAGTAGGTTGGGCGGGTAACTTGACCTAAGTGTGATAAAACTCGCGTCGCCCGGCGGGGCCTCGTAGCTCAAGTGGTTAGAGCGCTGGCTGTACAAGAGCCTTCCCCTTACTGCTTGGGTTCGAATCCTACCGATGCGCCGATTTTTTCACAGTTGGGTCAATGTGAATCATTCAAAGTCTGCCAAAACATCTATTAAAAATGTGTTTGTTGATAATGCCTTAAGCCTTCTATCTCTTTGGTGAATACGTGGTACATTTACCTTGTTGTAATGTCATGTGGGCTGGATATTAGAGCATTCGGTACATATTTTAACCCTTCGGATTGTAAAGCCTCCATGCTTCCTCCCTCTTTCACAACCACTTGGAAAATATTTTGCGTCTGTCGTTGGGGTTGGTCAGCTTCATTTAGAAAATCGGCCCTGTTTGATCACACTTAGTCAGTGAGACCACGACAAAATACTTGCCATGGACTTTATGTCATACAGTATTTCTCGAGAAAATTGAATTTCTTCATTCGTTATTAATTTGCATCTCAGTTGTTTGGGTTTGAAGCCCTAATTTAGGCTGGAATTACCATTTTGGGGTCAGATGCTGGTGTCAGGCAGCGGTATAGGTAGTATCCACAGCTTCGATCCGGTTTCCTTAGTTACTGAACCTCATGTATAACGTGCTTTAGCATATCCAACCAGGCTGCTATTAGGAAGGCAATTCGCTGAGTTATCTCCGGCTGCAGGTAACTCCTTTCCGCCAATTCTCTGCTCTAAGGCCCTCGTAGGCGGCCACCCAGTACAAAGCTGACGTCGGGAAATGACTTGTTAAATGTCCAATCCAGTCTCCACCGTCCTGTTCAGTAACATATCGCGAATACTGGTTTTTCGTGACATTCGGACATGTCTGACACCTGAGTTGTCCAAGTCCTGATCCATTCCGGCCTGGCTGACTGACTGACGGCAACTGGCGGGCCAGAAACGATGATTCCAGCTTCACTACGGCAGCACGTGGGGACACACAGGACGGTCAGTGCTTCAGCCAATCTCCAAATCGAATTGCTTCAAGCTAGTGAGGAGAAGTGCAAGTGACTCTCATGTGTCCTCTCGGCCAGATTTCGTCCTGCAGCCCCATTTGCTTGGTACGATACGGTTAGCTTGCTAAAACAATTTTAGTTAACCCACCTAAGTTGGCCACTCGTTGGATTAGGAAGGGGAAGATAGAGCAAGCAGATCTCGAAGCGCGCACACAGCGAAGCGCGTGTACACCGATGTTTGGTGTGACCGAAGGTGGCGTGCATTCACTTTCCCCGCGGCACAGCCACTCTCTGGATTGGGAGAGCGCAATCACAACTGGAAGGCCACAGAGGGAACCGCGTGTTAATTTGCAGCGCATGATCATTATAGTGGCATGGGCGAACCGCCACACAGTCCGAGCAATGACATTGGCAAGTCCACTTAGCCGCCCGTCGGATTGAGATAACGATGAGGACGCAAGCAGAGCTCGAAACACGCTTAGGGAAGTGCGTGTTAACTGATACCTGATGTTATTGAAGCACTCCCTCCGAGACGCAGTTACTCGCTGGATTAAAATAAAGTAGGTGAGCTAACTAATGAAATGTCAACCGAAATGCGTTTTCGTTCCGAAAAGTGGGGTTGTAAAACTAAACATCATGCAGAATAATTCTATAATAATTCAGTTACCTCAGGATGCCGGCTTTCAAACGAACTTCTTTCCGGCTGTATGCAAAAACCATACTCTGTAAAAATGGCTACTCAATCAGCATGCATTTTTCTCATTGACTTTCGATGCCCTTAAGAATTCAATTATATTTTGTGGAAAACATGCAAAAAGGATTCGTCCGTTTACTCATTCGGTAGCAAAATTACGTGTTCTTCCAATTTTATACTGGAAGGGAGGGTATAATTCGGTTCTAAAAAGTTTCTAACTGGGAGATTTTTTAATATCGTGAAATGGCCATTCATAAAACGCCATGTCTCTGCATTTAACAGTGTGGCTTATAAAGTTAACAATAGGGCTCAAATCCACTGCTAAATTTTGTGAACCCCATTTGGTCTCCTCTTCTTACCGTAGAGAAATATAGGTTTTTCCGTACGTGGAATATATACCGCTTGTAGTTTGGGAACCGTGGATGTAAGTGTAACGGCCGTTTGAATTCAACATTATTCGGAGATAGGAAAAGTTTTTGAAAACCTAATTACACCCTTCCTTCGAGGATAAGATTGGAAGAAGGCGTATTTTCCAACCGAACTGTTAAAATGATGAATAGTCTTATGCATTTTTTCCATAAAATATAATTTAAGTTTCAAGGGCATCGAAAATCAATGGGAAAGACTCATGCTACCTAAGTAGCCACTTTTTGCAGAGTTTACTTTTTCCAGGCGGCCGGAAAGAAGTTCGTTCGAAAGCCGGCATCCTGAGGTAACTAAATTATTATAGAATTACGCTGCACGATGATTTATTTTAAAGCCCTACTTAAATAGTCTCCTCGAAACGAAAACTCATTTCGAGATTTCGGTTGCCAATTCATGAGGTAGCCCACCTACTGTAGTAGGGGAGGCGCAAACACGTGATATATGTAAAGTCGACGTAATCAGTGCTACTTAAATTTTTTTGGCTAACTAACCGTATGGTATCAATCAAGTGGGGCTGCAGGACCAAACCCCGCCGTTATCTCGTCTGTGCATGCCCTGGGGTCTCTATATCCTTGCTATTTTACACTATCCTTAAGTAGTTCAACTCGGCCCGGCAGACTACCCGCGGGCATCCGCAGCATTTAACCGAAGCAATAAAGGATACGAGGACTGGTCGCCTACCCGACAGATTGGAACGCGCTCCGCTGTTGTTACTGTGGTTAATCCAATTTTCCTTTCGCGTACAGCAGAGTCCTACTAAAAAGTGAACGCCTCTTCAGCCCAGGTTCGGATGAAATTAACACAAGTGGTCCGAACTTCGGCGCCCTATAATCTCATCAGAAACTATCGAACGAGTGTGCCGCACAGTCCTGGCGACTGGAGGCGTTTGGATCCGGCCAGCACCTCTATTCGAAACACTTCGGTGCCACCAGACCAAGATGGTCTACTTGTACAAAGAGGGCTGGTTCAGATATCTTTGATTACAGGGCGTTAGCAATAGGCGAAGCATTCCCTGGTCAGAGAAACCAAGAACGGAGGAAACAGGTAATCGGAGAGGCTCCGTTTCGCAACTTTTCCCACTGTGCCAACGGTTACCCAGAGTCAATATATTCTGACAGCTGGAACTACTTTCAGGGCGATTTCGTCTAAAACACCCTTCAGCTACTACTATGCAGATTACCTGGTGCAACTTTCGACGTCCTTCTGAGGTGAGGTTTCAGAAATAATTGCAAAATCACCGTCTTTCCTAACTGAAGGATATCGTATACGAGGACTTATTTAAAGTAAATCCCTCGGTCAGCCGGCTCTCGACTTTTATTTAAAGTTCTCTACGCTTCGTTATCTGTCTGGCTTACCGGGGGGGAGTATGCACATTTCCGTAGGGGCTACAGGTGTTGTGCCAACCTACCCTTCCACAACTCCGTTTTAGTTTGCTCGGTCGACAGCAAGGCTCCAACATGTGTTATGTCAGCCAATTTGCGCTCAAAGTCACCAGACGCGAGCAGCTGTTTCGCCCCGGCGGGAAATCGTCAGTATGCCTGGACCTTTCCTGATATTCGCCTGGCTTCCCAATTACGCCGAATCGTCGCTTGCCTCCGAATTCCCTAGCCACTGTCTACTGGCCATGAAGCATCAGAACCTCGCCAATGCATTATCTTCTTGATACTAGCGTCAAGCCGACCGCAGCGGGATCTTGGGCTTCGTCAGGTTAAATTACCCAATACTTCAGATTGGTTGATGACCGTGAACATGATAGATTGTGACACTGTAGAGATGAGTGGAACTGCAGTTCGTCTGTCAGGCAGTGCAAGTCACATTTCCCTGTTAGAACTAAGTGTTCGATCGCACTGCCGCATTACCCTTCAAAATATCTAGTCAGGCCTTACGGACTTTGACGCAAACTTGTGCCGTGCATCGACACTTACGAGTGCTGTACGCAAAAGGAAACCACAAGAGCATGTAAAGTAGATGGACTAACTCATGAAATGTCAACCGAAATTCCTAAATGTGCTTTCTTTTCGGAAGGATTAGTTAAGTAGGGTTTTAAAATCAATCATCGCGTCGAGATGCCGGCTTTCGAACGATATTCTCTTCGGCCGCCTAGAAAAACGACACTCTGTAAAAAAATGACTACTAAAGTAGCATGCATTTTTCTCATTGACTTTCGATGTCCTTGAAAATTGTATTATAGTTCTTGGAAAACATGCATAAAAAACACTCATCCTCTTGCTCATTCGGTAGAAAATTACGCATTCTTCCGATTTTATACTCGAAGGAAGAGTATAATTCGGTTTTTAAAAAGTTTCTAATTGTGAGATTTTTCAATACCTTGAAATGCTCGTTCATAAAAGCTCATGTCTCTGCACTTAGCAACGTGGCTTGTTAAGTTAACAATACGACTCAAAGCCACGGCTAACTTTTCTGAACCCCAGGTGGTCTCATCTTTATTCCTTAGAAGAATGCACAGTTTTCCGTATGCGGAAAACATACGACTGGTAGGTTGGAAACCCTGAATGCCAGTGCAAAGGCAGTTCGATTTTAAAATTATTCACGTATTGGGGAAGTTTTTGAAAACCTAGTTATACCCTTCTTTAGAGTATAAAATTGGAAGACGTAGTGTTCTACCGAATGAGCAAAAGAGTGAATATCTTCATGCAAGTTCCTCATGAATTATAATTGAATTTTTAAGGGCATTGAAAATCAATTATGAGAGCACATGCTACTTAAGTAGTCATTTTTTACAGAGCATGGTTTTTACATGCAGCCGAAAAGAAGACCGTTCGAAAGCCGGCATCCTGAGATAAATGGGTTATTGCGGAATTATGCTGCATGATGATTAGTTTTACAACCCTAGTTAATAAATCTTTTCTAGACGAAAACGCATTTCGGAAGTTCAGTGGACAATTCATGAGTTAGCCGATCTACTGTAGGTCGGTCATCTGAGGAAAATTGAGAAAATATTATAACTTGGAGATAGCGTGCACAGAGCCCAGACACTGTGAAGGATGATATTATACGAGTGTACACTGGCCGGTTGTTGGAAGGAACGGTCGGTCGCCATCACCGGCGGATCTCACAGTGTGCCGAGGCTGGTGGATGCCTTGTAGACCCCGTTCGATATAACCATAAACAGATCTTGCGGTGTACGAAATGGTAAGAGAAAACTCCTGATCCATTTTCGCCATTACATGTCCAGGCCCCTCTGAGTGATCTGAAGCCCCCTCAACAGAGGACCTGGTTTAAAAACTATATCCTACATGTCCTATGGAGACGTCCATAAATCCAGCAATAAGAACCTTCCACGTAACAACACACCCAAAGCCTGGGACTTGAACGACGCGAGATAGAATCGCTCAAGCTACTGATCCTAAGTGTAGCACTCCCAAACATCTCTAGACCTCCTTCTGAGCAGTTTATTTTCGCACAGTGCAGTCAGACAGAGTCATTTCTCCCTACTTGTGCATGGGAATTTAATAAATCGCCCAAGGGAAAACTCATACTTCTGATAAACATAAAGAAGGCTACGTCACCCCCAAGTTTACCTTGATAAAGAAGATACCTCGATGCGTGCTTGTAGAAACAAGTCTAATCAGTCAGTTGCAGTCAGTTTCACTCTCCCTGTTAAATCGACAAAGGAAAGGAGGAAAGGAGAACCATCTCAGGAAATACCAAAAAACAAGGACCCTGTTGATAAGGAATATTCAGAGTTGTTTTCGTCAGACACTAACACGTGCCGATCTCTTCCAACGCTCGATGCGTGCGCCCCCCGGCAGCATGCACTTGCGTACTTCTGTGCGTACGTTTATGTACATCCGTGATATTCGCAGGAGACGGGAGGAGTAGGAAGAGGAGGGGGACAGACTATGAGTTAAAAACGGGTATAAGATGCGAGGCGCAAGAGTGTTGGTGGCGGCCACCGGAAATGCGGGCACTTGCGCACCCACATGCATCAGCTGACATTTACGTCGTCTGACAGCATGGTGTTCACCTGTCTAGAGGCCTTTTTGACGTTTTCCGAGGACGAGGAAGCGGCACCGGCGCCGCCGCCGCCGAGGAGGGGTACCTCGTCACGGAGGAAGTCACCACCGCTGCTGCTGCCGCCGCTGATGCGTCCGGTACCGAGGTTTCCGCCGTTGCCTCCACCGGCCTCCGCCGTCGATCGACCGCCAGAAGGGAAAACCAGATGGTGGTAACTGCTGGCTGATTCGCCGCTCATTTCGGAGGGGTAGATTCCGGAGGAGGCGTAGTAGGCAGCTGCGGCGGCTGCCGTCAGATTGTTTGCGTGATGTGGTCCCCCATATTGGCCAGGCGGAGCAGACGCAGACGGATAGAGTCCCTCGTATCTGTTGACACCGTTGCCAGCACCTCCAAGGCCTGCGGCGTAAGCGTTGCCAGAATAGATGGCAGATTGATAGCCCAAGAAGTCGTGGTGTGCAGCCGCCGCCGCTGCTGCCGCGGCCACAGCTGCGTCCGACATGAAACCGCCGGCGTTACCGCTGCGCAGGTTCGGTCCCCCGGCTGTAACGGAGGTGGAGGAGGCGGAGGAAGAGGAAGAGGAAAGAAGCCCTGCCATGTGCGCCGGCGAGACGTTACTACCGGGTGGGCTGCTGCCGCCGACAGCTGCTGCGGCTGCAGCCGCGGCCGCAATGTACATGTCGCCTGGGTTTGCATGAGGGGCTAGACCTAGTCATAGATGGGAAGTGTACGACAGTCTGAGTGCGGACAAGCACATCCCGTCGAGTCGGCCAAAACCAGATAATTTTACAGAGGGCAAAAACTGCTGACACCCCTTCGAACTCATAGCGCATCACCACTGAATCCATGACTACCCTTCCGATTTGCTTATTCCAATGACATCTAAGTCTAAAAATCTCCAGCCTGTTTGTGCTTTGTCTTGATACGAGGCTCTAGCAATAAAGGATGCAAGCACTAGACTAACGACGGAACAAAGATAATGACGCCCGTTACCGTCAGGTGCCTCCACGTGTAACTATTTGGGGATTAGTGGCCCCGTTTCTCCCCAGGCATACAGCGCCCTTATTGCAAATATATAGGAGAATCGAGAACCCCCACGTCCTGTCTGCTGTTCTTGGTTCGCTATTGCGGAATATTTCGGTTGCCCCGCGCGATATCGTCGTTTTAGACTCACATTCTGAACACTTGTCTCTTCTTTGGTAGATATCGGCTCCTAGTGACCGTCCAGTTTCCGTTGTAAAGTGCAGACTCGCAGTCATGAGGTGTTCTAACGAAGCGTGGAAGGCAGTGAGGTTTTCTGCAGAATACTGTCCACCTCCAGTCCTCTGGGTGGTCCAAGTGCAACGGAAATTCAAAGACAGCGGAAGTGCTTTATTTGATGGCGCACGCAGTGCATTACGAACGTCATGATCGTCGTCACTGTTGAGGCCGGATTTCCGGTCTTAAAGTTCACTGCTCACTGCAGGCGAAACAAACGTTTGCTTGGTCTCAACTTCCCCGCATTGGAAGGTATCAGGACAAACACATACGGACCATTCATTATTCCATGGAATCGCGCGGTTGCAAGTTAGGTGATTTCCGAATAAAGTCCAGTTTATAAATCCAAAAATATGTCTAGTCCGTTTCGTTGTAACGGTGACACATATCGGGTCATAAAAAACGTCTCCTTTCTCTACGTCTTCTACGCTTGTGCACGGACAAGGACTGGAAGCCCCCTTCCACTCATCAGGAATGCGGGGGTGCGTAGCCATCATGGGACAACGGAAGCCTAAAAGAATGGGACCTACCTGTCAACCTAGCTACAACGTTCCTGACACGTCCATGGGTGGCCGATTTTACTAGGACATTAGGAGAGAACCGATGAAAAATGTGAGGCTCCTCGCGTATGACAAAGATGCAATAGCATCTGTTGTGCTTGATGCAAATCCGTTAGCTGCAAAACGGCCCCAAGCCGCGGTGCTATTTGGAACATTTCGAAGGTTTCCCGTCGGATGTAGTCCTATCTTAGCCTTCTCTACCTTCGGCGGGAACGCACGAATCAGCGCGACATGATTCAAGCAACCCCCGCTGCGGGCGAATTCTGCATTAGCGACGGCAGTCGGACGATCAATCGATTTACCGGAGGGGAGTAGTAACGGGAGTCCATCCGAGCTCTTCGTTCGTGCCGGGCCCTGATTAGCTGGCTGACGCAATCCGTTGGCGTGAGGCCAACACGTCTTGTTTGTCATAGTCCTTTGGACACTAAATGTACAGTAGGTGTGCTAACTCATGAAAAGTTAACCGAAATTCTGAAATGCGTTTTCGTTTTCGTTTCGAAAAGATTACTTAAGTAGGGTTTTAAAGTTAATCATCTTGCAGCATGATTCTATAATAATTTAGTTACTACAGGATGCCGCATTTTGAACGAACTTCTTTCCGGCCACCTGGAAAAACTACATTCTGCGAAAAATGACTACTTAAGTAGCACGAATTTGTCTCACTGCTTTTCGATGCCCTTAAATTTGTAATTATATTTCATGGAGAGCATGCACGAAAATATCCATTATTTTACTCATTCGGTAGAAAATGACGTCTTCTTCCAATTTCATACTCGAAAGAAAGGTATAAGTAGGTTTTTAAAAACTCCAATTCCCGAATAATTTCGAACCCGACCTGTCGTTGCACTTGTATTCAGGGTTTCCAAACTACAAGTCGTACATTTTCAGCGTAGGGAAAACCATACATTCCTCTATGGCATTTAGAGGAGACCATGTGGGGTTCATAAAATTGAACAGTGGATAAGAGCCATATTGTAAGCTTTTCAAGCAACATTTGTAAATGTAGAGACACGATGCTTTATGATCAGGAATTTCACGAGCTTAAAAAATATCATAATTAGACATTTTTTTAAAACCGAGTAATACCCTTTCTTCGAAAATAAAATGGGAAGAAGACGTAATTTACTACTGAATGAGTAGAAGAATGAATATCTTTATGCATGTTTTCCAAGAAATATGATTTGATTTTTAGGGACATCGAAAGTCAATGGGTAAAATGCCTATTACTTAAGTAGTCATCTTCTGACGAGTGTGGTTTTAACACAAGGCATGGAAAGAAGATCTTTCGGACGCCGACATCTCGAGGTAACTGAATTAGTGCAGAATTATTCTACCCGATGACTAGCCGTGGAGCTGAGCCATATTGTTAAATTTATAAGCCGCACTGGTAAATGCAAAGACACGACGTTTTATGAACGACAATTTCGCGATATTAAAAAATCTCCAAGTTAGAAGCTTTATAAAGACTGAATTATACCCTTCCTTCGAGTATAAAATTGGAAGAAGACGTAATTTTACTACCGAATGAGTAAAAGAATGAATATTTTCTGCGTGATTTCCACGAAATATAACTAAATTCATAAGACATCGAAAATCAGTGAGAAAAATGCATGCCAAGTGAGTAGTCATTTTTCACATAGTATGCTTTTTCCATACAGTCGGAAAGAAGTTCGTTTGAAAGCCGGCATCCTGACGTAACTGAAATACTATAGAATTATGCTGCATGATGATTAGTTTTACAACCCTACTTAATTAATCTTTTCGGAACGAAAACGCATCTCATAATTTTGGTTAACATTTCATGAGTTAGCACACACCTACTGTACGTCCTGCTCCTCTTCCTTAGCAAGACTGGGCCCTAGATTGTGCTGACTTACAACTCGTCCGCTTTCTATACAGCCACAAACTTGGTGATAAACAACAACCTGGCACTATCGCCGCAACATTCACCGTCTCGACTTCCTACGTCACTTTTCCTGTGTCATCAAATTTGTACCAAGGGGGGAAGACGCAATCACAGGCGCTTTACCAGGACCAGAGATCGATCGCGAATCACCTCGAGTAAAGAGTCCTACCTTCGGCCCAATGTGACAGCACCTGGACGCATCTCTCCTTCTCCCTGATACACCTCGCCCTATTCACCTGATCGATTACCGGTGATCTGCCTGCATCTCTATCTGTACCGATGGAATTCCAGACGTTCGATGCACTCTGCACTCGGCAGAGAAACTCTACCGGTGGGTTCGTCTAGCTTAACCTTCGTTGGGATGTAGTGCATCGGACACGGTCCTACCTTTTATCCGAGCGCATTACTACAACGGTGCACTTTATCTTTCCTTCGATTCGGGTGACTCCGTCCAAAATCGACACATAGACTAAATCTCAGTATGCACTGACCGTACTAATTTCTCATTTGTTCCGCTGCCATTCATTGAGGTTGTTCGGTGTCTGGGGGACTGTAGGCTCCTTCATACTTCAGCCTTCTGTCTGCAGTCGAAATCCACTCCATATCAGGTCATAGGTCCTAGAATCACTGAATTGGCCGAATGCCGTATCGGGAAGACCAACCGTGCAATGTAATGTTGAGGTATACAGTCAGTTACTTTATTCCTCCCTTATCTGACACTTGACAATATGTGCCATCACAACCTTCTTACGATGAGCTATATTGGATCCTCGACTATTCGCTAAGGACACTACCATCAGTCGGAATGTTAAGTCAGCCAGTGCGCGTTAAGGAGGTATAACAACAAAAGCTACAGTACGGGGGCACCCTAAAAACCTCATTCAAGTACTTTCAAACCCCTGAGAACCAGGAAGGCTTCGCACAGAATGGTAAGGTGTGTCACACTGCTGTAGAGACTGCAGCAGTCCAGATTGAAGCTAACCAAAAGGCATAGGCTAAGGTGAAATGAGTGACTTGCAGAAATCAAGCGTTGAGTACCAACAACGCAAGCAACCAACCTCTTCCGCCATGTCTGGCTTGTCAAGGGACATTCAGAGAACGGAGTGGCCTCGGCTGACGCCTCCGCCCCTCAATGAACTGTCAGCACGGCCGACCCAGCTCCTGGATCACTAACTACAACCAACAGCATCACCGATGAGGACATTCCTACCACCTTCTCTCTTCTTATTGCCACCATCAATGTGCGCCCAGTTCACACCTGTTCCCGCATTTCCTGCAACCGCACTTTAGAAAAGTGGATAGTCCTATTGGGTCCCTTTTGTGTTCATCGCAATGCGACCGGTCGTCATCCAGTGCCTGAAGCTCCGACACTCAACCGTCACGCGCACCTCATTCACCAGAACACATTCAGACACCGTCCACAGCCAGAGGGCTGAACTCCGAAAATTCATTGGTATAGAGGATAGAGAAGATATACTTAAACGGATACTGCAGGATACATCTTCCAGAAAATACGTGCTCGAATCTATCCCGGTGCCTTATAAGTCAGCTGACGCGGTAACTCGATCCTTCCAAGGATTGATGGTCGGACTGCAACGGCCCCCTTTTAATGTGGCCGTTAGGACATCCCCGCCTATGGGCGATCTGATTCCCGCCTCAAATGTAGCCTGGTAGATGTGTAGGCGGGACGAGGTTGTGTTTGGCACTCGTAGGCGGGCAGTTGAAGTTTGCCAGCCCATAAGCCCCTGTCCACTTTCGGCCGTCCTGACTTAGCCTTGGCCTCAGAGCAAGGATGCGTGTGGGAGGAGGGAGTGAGGTAAATACGTCGCACGTCCGCTTCACCTGCTGGTCACTACTGTGCTCACCTCGTAGAGACGCCCATATTTAAATTCAAGAACTGCTGGAAACCATTATTCGACTATTTAGACCAAACTTCCCTTTTCACTGAGGACCACAGCCTGATCAGGTTTCTTCGAGGACTGGTCTGTGCGCTCTGATCAGACTTTCAAAGAGACACCTGCGTCCAGACGAGTACTGATCTGCCTAAAGGCAATTTGGACGCAAGCAATAGCAGTTAATTACGGTATTTCTTAGAGCATTCACACTTTACTCATATTCTGAGTATCGGTAGTTAGGTGTACACACAGTACAAGCCTGATGGCAGGCGAATGTAACTCACCTGCTGCGGCAGCCGCAGCCTGGGCCGCTGCAGCCCTGCTGTAGGCAGCGTACTGCGAACCCTCCATGTATCCGAGGCAAGGCCCAGCGCTGTCCAGCGAATATACATGCGGGGCTGAAGAGGAAAAAACAGAGTAAATGCAATGCGCCTGTTTAATCATGATACTTGTTTTCTCAGGCATGGCTGGATAACCAGAAGACTTGAAGCCCCACCTGAAGTAAACCTCAGCCTCCTGTAATACGGGACCGGTGGTAATTATGCGTTCTTAGAGGTGGGGGAACGCAAAAGCAACGAGGTCAAGTATTTGTATGCGCGGTTGTACTTTGGGCGGTTGAGAAATAGTTGTCCTAGTCCCTGGCCCAAACCCTGGCCTCTAACACTGACCCTAACCCCAACCTACAGCCCTAACTCCTAACTCTAACCCCTAGCCCCAACCACAACCCCTAACCCCAACCCCAACAGTATTATGTCCATCAGGTGGGGCTACACAACCACATCTTACCGACTTGCTGCTATTTGCAATCCTTTTTGTAGGCTGAAACACAAGATTTGTCAGTTATAAGGTCGTGGCAGTCACCCATCACTTCATTTCATGGAAATCTATTCTTAGACGAAGATGCGATCGCCGGAAGAAGTTTATTGGTCAATAAACTTCTTGTACCGCATTTTCTTCTTCTTCGTAACTACTTCCTAGAACTTGCCTGTTCACCTCTATCAGCACGCCTAGCCTCGTTGGGCTGTACCACTTCTGCAATGCCGAGGCTTATACGGTGCTTTGGTGGACGCATCTGCCCCCAGCGTCCGCCGACTGTGTGGGCAGAAGTAGTAGGAAAGAAACTTTTACTGGTTAGTAATTCCGAGAGCCTTGTCTGATCTGAGCTTTCAGCACTGTTGGTTGCGTTTTGCAGAAGAGTTGCTGAACTCCGTAAACACAAACTCAGGTCAACGCAGAAAGAGACGGGCAAACAGCCGGAAAAGGCGACAGGTCGACAACGGCATACATTTGCAGTCTGTTGCAGAAATTACACTGCCAACGAAGATTACTTCCCACGGCCTCACACTTTAACTCAAAATCCGTTATTTTGCGAAATTTACTTTTCGTTTATTGTTCAATTGCAACTCTCATTTCCGTTGTTGCACAATAACGTAGGATAAGACTTTCGATATAAATTCAGGCAATTTTTGTGTTTCTTCCATTTTGTCAGCTCACTGTCTACCATAAATCATGTATGGCACGATCTATGGTCTACTGACAGTTAAGTGGAGTCCTGCTCTATACCGTTGCCGACAGGTCGACAGCCATCGATGCTCAGTGTACTCTGATCAAACTTAGATGATAATCTGCTTGTGTTAACGTCAATAGCCTGTTCGGAGATTAATAAAAAGATACAAACTCTCCCTTCCTCACCTGCGCGGTTTGATTGATCAATCATTGGCTGTACGATCCTCCTCCTCGCATTGATGAACCTTGAGAGGAGACAATAGAATTCGTTGGGGTTTAAGGGAAAAAAGATAACATGTCCTGTACGCGTGCGATAAAACCTGGTCAGTCGTCAAATAGCTGCCAGTTACTTACCAGTTGTTTACTTGTAGGATCGTCAGACCGGTATCTTGGGCCAACTGCTTTTTTTGTTCCTCCGAAGGATATGGATGCTGTGTAGGAAAACAAATCATGATTTTCTCAAAATTACAATCGCCTGATCTCACGCATTACGGTTAGTGTAGCCCTAATGCAGCTGGCGGTAGTAATGACAGCATAAACCGATGGGTAATAGTGAAAGCTACGAGGGATTGAATACTAAGCGGTTAGAATTTGGCATGGGCGAAAATTTTATGAAAATTACACAAGACTGGGGAACATCTTCCGTGCATGATGTTCCTGTTTCTGGTGGTGAGAATAGATGTGTTTCGAATAGTGTTCCATGAAGCTCTCTCTTGGTTGCAGTTTAAGACTGCCTTAAGCGACATGGACGCTCCAGATGCCGCTCGTAAATTGAAATCTTGTTATTCTAGGTATACGTCCAAAGTCTCTACGAATGAACACCGTTCAGGATGTAATGATCAAACTCTCCACAATCGTCCTATCAAGGAAGAAGTGTTTCTCAGACCAAGATGCGTCTAGTCTTTTTGTGACTTGTGGCAGAGTTCGGGTTGGTCGATGCAGTAAAGCTGACATTGGAACCCGATGAGTGTTGAATGGTACAGAGGAGCTCAGTATGTTTAAGTCTCATACACTTTAGGGTAAGGTGAGCCTATAGACCTTGAATAAACTGATCTACTCCAACTTCGTAGATAATTTCTGAGGAAAAAGCGACAAGTCTCATACAGTTAACGCCGTTTCCCTCATGTGGTGGAGATTACCTTTCCTGCTCAACAGAGAAAATATGTAACTGTCAGGTCATGCTCTGATCAAATCGACGTCACGGACATGTCCACCTCCCTGGTTGTCCTAAAAAGTGGGTTTTCCGCCAGGTAATTCGAAGTGCAGGCGTAAACCCTCTGGCAATTAGTCTACTTTAATTCAAGCTTCAGGACGTTGGACGACAGGATGGCGGTTAATGAGCTAGAAAGGCCGTTATTCCAATAGCTGTGGCCGGAATGAATTGGACTTCCGCATAGGCCTGGTTTTTTGCTTGATTTTACGTTTCCAAAAACTGTACAAATTGAGGACTGCAAAGTGTTTCATGTCACAGACTCAGCAGGCGACTGACATTTCGAAGGAAGGCTTTGGGCTCCACCACGGCCACGCAACACCGGCGCCGCGGTGCCCGCCTCCCCAACCTCCAGAGTACTGTCAGTAGGCATTTAAATAATTCTCAGTAAGCCTCCCAGCACAATCACCGCCTCCGAGTATTGTTGTAGGCCAGGAAAAACGTCAGCGCGCCGGCGAGCTTAAATGTGACTGAGTTAAAAACACGCGTTTTTATTTCCAATGAAGTTAAGCCTTCTAATTGACACTTTCTGCGCGCTTCTGCCGAGCACGTAACGAAGACAGTCACAGATTGTGCGACTTAGGGGTCCCACGCAATGTACCAACGTAGATATATACCCATTTGACAAAAGCTAACTCAAGATGACCAATGAAATCAGGGAGGAGG
>CACRXP010000071.1:1019761-1036660 GCA_902702965.1 Spirometra erinaceieuropaei
GGGGGAGGAGGAGGAGGAGGAGGAGGAGAAGCAGCAACAACAGTGTCGGCAAACAGACTAAAGAGAATGTCAAATAAGAACAGTTAGGCATACTGATAGATGCTGGAAGAGCCAAGCTCGCATTGTGTTTGTGGCCACTTTGGGGAAAATACCACGCTTCTTTTGGCGCTTTGTTGACGAGCGGTCCTCACACTCGACTTCTTCGTTGTTTTCCTCCTGCGAACCGATCGAGTTTGCGACGCCGTCACCTGAAGTTCAATGAGGGTGGTATTATGCTTCAACTCTCAGCTTTGAACGGTCTTGCTCTGTTAGCTCTTTAGTCGTCTAGGTGTGAGTCGGATGTTATTCTCAGAGGAAGTGTTAGCGTTACCATTAAAAGGCTTTACAAGGACATTTGTAAAGCCCTTGACGCGCCAATCGATCTCATTAATTTTTCATAAACATAATTCATAAGCATTGGTCCTGGTAAATGAAAACTCTCATTAAGGGAGTGAAACAAAAGTGGTTGTGTCTCATTAAATCGCCAGAGGAAACTAGACTCCATTTGCGTCGACGCTAAATGTCGGCCATCAAACAGTCCTCACACCAATTGCAGCAATCCCCGATGAAGGGAAGGAGAGCCGCGAACATTCATAGGTATGCGGTGGCACGGCGACTGCATCCCATGAATACCGCAGCCCCTTGTACATGACCAACCCGTACCTAATATTGTCTCTGATGATGGGTTCCAGCGGGAATCTGAAACGTCAGGCAAATAAAGCTCTTGCCCCAGCGATTGTGTCTCCTTCTTCAAGACTCATTCCTGGGATTCGTCTCATTGCTTCTGTTGACGATCGAACTGTCATGTGTGGCTCCCGTAGACCAGCTGATGAACTTTAACAGTCACTGTCCCTGGGCGCAATTCTGCCCACTCTAAACTAATTCATGTGCACATCAACGATATTGCGGCCACTCCGTGGGTCATGCGGTGGACATCGTCTCTTGGGATGGTCGGACTGTCGTGTAGAGTGAAGAGCAACCTCCACAAGTAGCTGCTGCTGCCCAAGTATCATTGGCGGAAACTGTCACAAGGACGCCGGCAGTGTAAGCGACTTAGCCGTCACTTATCACGATGGAGCATCTCTCTCCGTTCGCGTGTCCTTTAGAAGCCCACCTAGACTCCGATTTCACACGGCGAAAGACGGACAGGAATGGAAAACGGGGGAAGGTAGACGAGAGAAGACAACCTCGTAAGCCTAATTCAGAGGCCCGTCTTCGGTGGGCGGCAAGGAAGTCCGTCGGGCCAGACTGCAGCGTGGACAGGTGGCATGGGATTTGGCTTTCGGGTAGAGAGAGGGACTCGACGATAGTGGATGATAAGTCTGAGGCCCTTCCGTGACCTAAAGCCTTCCGTATCGGCCATCTGTCCCCCCGGGCTAGGACAAAGCATATGAACTAATACTACTCCAAAAAAGCACCTTAGTCCTTTGTTCTCAAATCTACGTCCGAAAGTGTGTTTTTCAGTCGGAGGATAGACAGTAACAATCGAGCTCTACATGCATGAGTCTGAAAAATTGAAGTTTATCGGGTGGAAAGATTGAGAACTACATAATTCTAACGGATAGACGTTACGGATAGATGTTTCTACAGCCATAACCGAACTCCAAGCTGGAAAGACTCAAGATTTGAACACGGATCAGTTGTCCAGCGAACATCTGTGTCAAACTTTCCAGCACTTAACTAGCAGGTCACCACCGCGTCGGCTGCTATGTGCCGCTGACAGCGAATAAGCCAGAAATGGTCACTTCAGTCTTCCTTACCTTCGCCGACAGTATCTCTCTGGAATCTGCCCGTCGTCGCTATGCGACGTTAAGAGAACAGCAGATCCAAGGCAAAACGGCCTCGCCTGCAGCGCAGTCGCGAAATCAGGACGCATAGGCGACCACCACTGCCAAGTGGCTTGGAGGGTCTAGCTTTCTACAGACGATTGTCGAAATACCGATCAGATGGAAGGTTCTATATTTCTAACCCTTTGGCAAGAGCGAGAGGAAAGCAACCGAAATACAGTCAAGCCTTACTCATGCAACATCTGTCAGAACTCTTGAAATGTTAGATGGAACGTTCTGAGGTTTAAAATTATTCTGTGAAAGCTGTCCCAGGGAATGTAATCTCAAGTTACTTTATACATTATGTCACATTATGCCGACTTTTATCGGAGAATATTTCCAGCCATTTGTGTCAGTTAACATCGTATAAACCGACCTTGACCAGTAGCTGATTGCAAACGTCTTGCGCTTCCATTCTAGTTCTCATCAATGAAGGCCGGTGGCGAAGGGTCAGTAGACCAAAGATTCGGGATTCTGTCGTTTTGGTGATAACTACAAGGATATGAGCAATTTATATGTCCTATAGCGTTGGCTTGCAGGTCTCCAGGTCACTGTTCTGGGCCTGCTTAGAAAGGGGGGAGGAGGGAGGGGCACAG
This sequence comes from Spirometra erinaceieuropaei, assembly GCA_902702965.1. Taxonomy (NCBI): domain Eukaryota; kingdom Metazoa; phylum Platyhelminthes; class Cestoda; order Diphyllobothriidea; family Diphyllobothriidae; genus Spirometra; species Spirometra erinaceieuropaei. The sequence goes on from CACRXP010000071.1 coordinate 1,022,223, forward strand.
CCTGAAACCGTCTCGCATTTCTTACGGATGACCATCGTAAGGAACATGCCTCTGTGCGTTGTGACCCCGTCACTCCAGTTGGTCACGGGATCTCCAGTTTCCTGATTTACCCAGCCAACCGCCTCTCGTTGCTTTTCTACGCCAGCTGCCTCCCCCCCCCCTACTCCTCAGCTGACGGAGACGTCGGGTGGACCTCCCAAATTGCTTACCTCCTCTTTTCATGATTTTAAGTATTCATCTGCAAGGGATAGGAAATCTGGATGCAAACACTTTTATCTTAATTGACCTGTCTATCAGGGTTAACTGGGGTATGGACAGACAGGCAGGAAGGCAAGCAGCGAGCAATCAAATTACGTAATTGTCACCGGAGTAGGTGAGAGAGCTGGTAGTGTCTAGGCCATGGCCCGCTCTGTCATTACGTGCAGGGCAATCAGACGCCTGCTACCTGGCTCCCCACATGTCCCTAGGCCCGTCAGCCCGGCTACGCACGTCCAGAACCTGTTAATGCAATTAGACAGAGAGTCCGACCGGGGCGAGGGAGGAGCAGAGAGGGGACAGAATGCACTTACGCACATGAAAGAACATATAACTCAGCTGAACTCATATTCTGCGGCCCCACTAAGGCTATCCAAGTTCCACGGACGAAGGATGCCTTGTCATTGCACGCCACGTCAAATTCTGTTTACGAATTTACATGCACTTGTGGATGCAAATGCATTGGGCAAACGCAAAGGCAACTGGCATCCAGGTCAGTTGAGCACCTGCCTAAATGGCTTCTAAAGCGAGAGAATAAGATTCCACTGTCTTCTATTACAAAACACCTCCTTGATAGCGGTCATTCGGTTGACCCCAAAACATCTTTTCGAGTATTAGTTCGAGCACGAACAATTCGGTTACTGCGCTACCTGGAGGCAGCCTACATACGGCGGGCGAAACCCGTCCTATGTTAACAGTTAGACCAAGTGGTCAACCTCAGCTTCCCTTGGTAGATCTGAGCCCTTTTGATTTACGAAATCCCTCGACGTGTTAACTTCCCCACTTTCTTTCCTATGTTGCGTTTTCAAGTTACCACCTTATTGATTAGTCTACGTGCAGTGTACGATGACCTTGCTGTTTTACATTGATTTTCTCTGTGGAAGTCCAAACCGCCTGACCAGACTTATTGCCGTGTGAATAGATTTCCCAGTCCGACCCCATTCCCTCTGCCCTTTTGCACGCAACAGTCACCTTTCCATGCCGGCCGACTGTCTGATTATGAAATTGGATATATCGGCGGACAACTGCCGCTCCGGCTATTTGGGCGTGTTTGACCGTGTCCACCGTAACAAAATATCGCCGCCTACTTTGCCTTCAGTGGGTGTGAAAGTTTTTTACGTTTTCAGGTGGCCACGACTACATTAGTGCGACAAAACAATGCTGATTAGCGCTGAGCAAAATATCAAGTTAACTCATCAAAGCAATTCATCCCGGCCCGACTTTCAACTTCCATTTGGTGCACCCGGTTCCCAGTGACCGCCCGCCCAGCCGCAGTAAGCGAGACGACAGGACCGACTTATTGGGACGTCCAAACAGGACATGAGAACAGGAACCGCCTGCAACACGTGTGGCGTTGAGCCAACTTACAGTGACATCAAGGTTGGGTTTAAGGCAAGAGTCAGAGTTAAGTTACGGGGTATGTTTAGAGTTAGATCTAAAGTTAGCGGTGACGTAAGACAGTGTCAAGTTCAGGGTTAATATAGGGGCTAGTCTTAAGTGCAGAACTAAGGTTTAGGGTAGGGTTAGGACCAAGACAAGGGCAACGGCTTGGTTTTATATGAGGGTTATTGTTGGGGTTAGGACACGGGAATATTTTGTTCATTCTAGAATTATGAGTAGGCCCACCTTTATTAATTGGGCAGTGCGTCCCTATTTCCATGTCCTGTTTAGAGGTCTACATAAGTTGGGTGAAACAGATTTCTGGGCACAGGTTTTTATGTCAAGTTCGCAAGCGTCACGCGACTTGCACCCGAGAGCAGTTTGCTGAGTGATGATCGCCTATACCAGGAAATATGGTGCCCATTCGCATTAGCGAAGGTCACCTATCGACCCCTTAGTTCATAGCTAGGCGTTCAGCCTCCCTCTCTCTCCAACTCCTCACGTCTTGCCTTAGTGTTCTAGATTAGATTTCTTTGTCATTCTGGCCGCGGTTACCTGGAACATCAGCAGACCACACACGCCGACATAAAATCACTTCGTGTTCTGGACTTGGCACGCCTTTGCATCCTCGAACTGGGTCCTTCGAACAGTACCCTCGTTGGAATTATGGTAACATGAGATTTCAGTTTAAAAAATGTACTAACACGAGTGGGCATTATACGGTTCTTTTAATGAAGCTGGCTACCTTCAGCTTAAGTGTTTCCATAGAAAGCCGGGCTACAACGAAAACACCGCACTTGAATGCTTTGTTCTGGGTTTGTTCCGTAGGTTCTGACGAAATTGCATTTGTCCCGGGATAACTTGAAAACTGCCCGACCCGAAAATGAGCGACAGAAGTAGATGAAACATGTGTTTCTTGTGTTGGGAGTGGTGTAACAGGATTTTCTGTCTAGAAATTCGCAGTATTCACAAAAGGCGCGCGGCTGCAAGGGAGTGTAGGCTGAAATCAGGTGTGTCAGGCGCAAGCTTTGAGGGATCCCCACAGTAGAGAGCTCTTATGCGTGACCATGCTGGTCCTCCCGCCCACACTCTAACGGTTACATTTGGATCATATCAGAGGCCTGGTGAAAAGCCCACTGGCGCTTGTGGTTCTGCTAGCTGACAGGATAGTGAATGGGACGACTTGAATGAGCCCTCGACCCACATCGATCTGGCAATCCAACAAACGTTAGTTACCGGCCTTTATTTGCTCTACCTGTAGAAACAGTGTCCTGGCTACCTTGTCGTCATGACCACCCATGAGTCGAAAACCCGGTGGTGAAGCGGACAGTAACTAGTTTGAACTACAGCAGCTCGACTGCACTTGGACCAGTTTCGGACCTTCGAGTCTACTTTCACACTTTTGGCCGGGACTCTTGAGGCCAAGATTTTTCGGTTTTGTAAGAAAAATGCGGCTCTAAAGTATGAAGTCGCACAGACAGTGCTTCGTGCCTACCAAAATTAACGTCTCTGGCACGCCAACAGTAGGAGTCATTCAGATCGACTTGACTACACGCACGCATGCACGCCGTCATTCCCAACAACGAAACCCAACTGCCCTCTCCAACGACGGCTTAATGTCAGCCAGATTAATTCCAAATGAGATAAAGGCATTATCGGCAGGGCACCCAGTGTAGACTCGAGCTTCGCAGTGCACAAAAGTCAGCGAACATGCAGTAAATGTGCTACTGCATGAAATATTAGCCGAAATTTTTAAATGTGTTATTTTTCGCTTTTTAATTTCCCCAGACATTATCTACGAACTTGGAGTAGATCATTTTATTCAAGGTCTATAGGCTCAGACCCAGAATTTTATACATGAATATTTGGGCCAAAGTCCATCAGCCACAGCGGGTAACCGCGTAATATTCATTAACTGCCGACAGGCAGCTAGTAGTATACTCTAGGGCAAGGTGATACCATGCTAGCTGCCTGTCGGCAGATAATAAGTACCACGCGGTTACCCGCTGTGGCTGCTGGACTTTGGCCCAAATATTCATGTATAAAATTCTGGGTCTGTGTCTATAGACCTTGAATAAACTGATCTTCTCCACCTTCGTAGATAATTTCTGAGGAAATTAAAAAGTGACAATCTCTAAAGTGGAGTATCTACCAGAAAACACACGGGGAATGCTGGGGGACCCACTGACGAGCCAAATCCCTCGCAGCAGCGCCATGCAGCGGTAAAACATCGGCGAAACACGCATGCATGGGCTTTTATCTAGCACCTGTGCTGTTAGTATGGTATCACCTTACCCTAGAATGTGTCACTGATTAGAAGAAATTACTTAAGCAGGGTTCTAAGACTAACTATCAGGCAACCTCTGTGAAAAATATTTCAGTCACGTCAGGATTTCGGCTTCCTAGCGAGCTTCTTTAGGGTCGTTTGCGAAAATTACACGATATAAAAATAAAAAATATATAAATACATAAATAAGCACTGAAGTAGTATGATTTTTTTACTATTGTATTTCGATATACTTAAAAATTCGAACATAATTTAAGGAAAACGGACGAAAAACATTTCTTCATAAGCATCGTTGGTAGCAGATACCGTCTTCGTCAAATGGTATTTTTCGCTCTTGAAAAAGGCCTCCAATCATGAAATTTTTTAAGACAGTGAAATGTTCTCCCACTAAACATCGTACCTGTCCACTAATAAGTGCCTTTCGTGAAGTATGCAACGCGGTCCACAAGCACTGCAAAATTTTATGAGCCCAATACGACTTCTCAATAATATATATGCATGTGTGTCTTTCCTTACAGGAAAGATATACAGCTTGTAGTTTGAAAATTCTGGTTAGGTCCAAAATTATTCTGTAATCGAGAAGGCTTTTTTTAAACCAGAGGGTAGGTTTTCTATAAGTATCCAACTTAATGAAGACATAGGGTGCTACCAACTACGCACAAGAAAGAATACGTTTGCGCGCATTCTTCGAAATATATTTGAATTTATAAGAACATGGAAAATATATATAAAAATGCATACTACATAAATAGTCATTTTCCACAGTGTAGTTTTCGCTAGCGAATGGAAAGAAGTTCGTTCAAAAGCTGACACCCAGATCTGACTGAAATATTCTGGCGATAGTTATTCCTACGATCCTAATTCAGCAATCGTTTCCATTCGAAGTCACACTCCAGAGTTTCGGCTGACACCCCATGAGATAGCACATTTACTGCAAGTTTGACAACAACTTGAAGAATGTCCACAGAAAAGTTGGAAGTAGACAATATATATGTATATCTATTCACTCGGGAATGGTTACACACTAGTCCATTGGCTTGCCGAAGCAAACAAGCTTCGCATGGGTGACAAAGGTCACGAACAGGCAACCACCTACTAGGCCGAAGTCTGCCAAACTATGATAGCAGAGGGGAGACGACAGAGTCTGGGGGGTAGATTGATACAGCACTGTTTCGGGCTTGTTTGCCTTCATTCACCCAGTCATAACCCTGACAACCAGCTGGAACTGGAAACACAAACATGCGCTCACACACCTGGCGCAGTTGGTCCACCACTGGGGTCTACCAGATAGGTCATAAGCACTTCATCGAACCTAAGTTCATCAGTGTCTCGCCTCTGTCGCTGCAGATCGGGTGTTTATATATTTATATATGTAATACCATGTATACACACATATGAGTGCCACCTACTCGTCAACTCCTGGGCGCCGCCACCGCTGCCTGAACTGACAGCACTAGAACCGCCGCCGCCACCACCACCGACATTCGGGCCACCACAGACGGACATGTCTAGACCAGCGTGACCAACGAACGGAGGGTAATTGCCGGCCGCGGCCAGGAGCCCATTCTTTGCGGAGCCGCTGTGCATTCGACCACGGGAAACGGACTGATCGATGCCACGTGTGCAGAGGATGGAGGGCGGAAAGTCGTCGGTATTAAGCTTCCGACTGGCGCTGATGGGGCCCGTCGGGAAGGCCGAGTTCAGCATAGAGGAGTGGTAGGGATGTTGATGGTAAGGGCCGTAGGCCAAAGCAGCTGCGTCCGCACTGGTGGGGAACCCGGACGTCGAGTAGGGCGATATACGCGGATCGAGGTGTTCTCGAGGACACCTAAGACCCGTAGGATCCCCCACACAGTTCTGTCCAAAGGGGTTTGTTGGAAAGTAGAATGGCTGCTGCCAATGGCGCCCACTGTTACGTCCAAAGGCGCTGCTCTCTACATCTTCCTGGGGACCCCGATAACCCCGTGCCGACGGCGGGAGTTGGTCGGTGGTTGGACGACCAGGCTGAGCGTAGGGATTTGTGCATGAGGCTTGATTTGAATGGGCTGCCGGTTGAGATAAGAACCGGACATCGGATGGGTCACGATAGCCACTGCTGCCGAAGTCACCGAAGCCATGCTGCAAGAAGATGGATTCGAAACACTGTTAGGGGAAAAAAATTCTCGATATCGAATGCCACAATACTTGGGAATGTGCATCCGCCGGCAAAGTTGCGGGCTTTAATTTAACTCATGCACCAAAGAAGTGTCTGATCAGTTTGAAATATGCTCAGATTACATCTAAATAGTTGGAAAATCCAATTTGCATAAATGGGCGAAAGCCAGGCCGCAATCGACCTTCGGGAATGTGGTGGCAGTGGAGAGGGCAATGCGTCTGGCCCCAGACCTCGGGACGGCTTTGCTTATGGCATCAGAAATTCTCCGCATCCAGCGGCCTGATTTTGTTCACGCTAGTCCACTAGCTTTCCCTGCCAGTGCGCGAATACCAACACCCTCCGCCGTGCGGATCGAGATGGCCAGGACCACGAAAGGCGCTATTTCGTACCGGCTTACGTGCGTGCGGCTCGATTTGCCCCCTTTGTAGCGGCCAAAATCCCCGGGTCGCGGGGGAGGCGGCACTAACTGGATGGCGCCAAGCTTTAGACGTCCACTTCCCTCTCCCACGTAGACCCCCCCCCTCCCCCTGTCCCCGGACGACTGACTGACAGTCCCTCTTACACACGCAAGTTGTTGGACTCGTCCACCTAGCAGGAGCCAAAAGTTCCTCCGTCCCAGAGCCCGCCTCCCGCTCCCCCTACGCCCTTCCCTCAGCTCTCCGCCTCCCCAATATCGTAAATTCATCGCCTCGCGCAGACGCTGCGCGACCTCAGTCTGCGAGCCCGCGAACTGAGCGAGTGAGTGCCTCGTGCCAGCCCCAAGCCCTCCTCCTCCCCCTCTCCTTCTGGTGTGGCGTCAAGTCCACCCAGCAGACGCACACACTCCCGACAGCTCCTCCCCGCCTTGCCTGCGGGTCAGGGCTGACGGTCATTGTCAGAACTTGACAGCAGCCTGATCCCCTCCTCGTTCGCGTGAATTTAAAATACACATGGTTACAAATTGAAGGCAGTGGGAAAGGGAACCTTTGCACAATGGCTCTTGTCGGTCTCAACTAAACAAATGGACGTAATTCAGGGACCGGCAAAACCCTACTCGCGAAGACATTCGGAAGCTTTCTTCTGCCAACTCAATCCCACGCCGGCACACACACGGTTTTTACCTGGGGTCAGCGTAGGTCGATGCATGTCACTCTCCTGTGGTCAAATAGGTCTGCCACCAACAAGTACGCCGCCCTAGTCAAAAAGAGGTGCCTGCATTGTATAGATTCTGGGGTTAGGACCTGACTGATTGACGATGACGAACAATCCAGGCATGATCGTCTAGGGGGAGGGGAGCTCTCACCGATCAGGTTACGGGACCTGCTTGTCCCGTTGTGCCTTGAAGATCAATGTACAGCCCTCGCAGGCAGTCGCATGATGACCACGAATATATGCCGAAGGGAGTTCTGACAAAGGCAGGGGAGACAGGAATTGCCATTTCAGGTTTTTTGTCGTCATCAGCCGGCCTTTCTCAGTCCCAGGTTTTCAGCACCCAGGTTTCGAACCCGGGGTCTTTGGTCATTTGGTCTAACGCTTTACCATTAGGCTACGGGGCCAGGAATAGCCTCTCCGAGTTTCATTGTTAAAGACAGTAATATCTTTGAATTATTCATTCTTCTTCGTTTACTTTTGTCTTGGAGTTCTGATTTAAGACACCCACTGGCAATCACACGGAGACGGCTTATTTGCCTTCCTCGACCGGCCAATTACGCCCCAGACCCAGCCAATAAGACCTTAGATTTGATGAATTTTTACCGATGACTGAGCCTGAGGTTTCACCGATCTCAGATCGCAGGTCCCTGGCTCAGGGCCAGAGCACTGCACTTCGACTCACCCGAAGGCGGCTGATTAAAATTTGCTTTCGACCGCTTCCCAACTCGAGGTCGGGGCATGCTTAGGCTATCGAGATGATAAACGGAAGTGAAGAAACCATAGGTGTAAGTGGATTATTTGAAATCTGCCATGACACCTATGAATTACGTGAGCCCGGTAGTCATCTGGTGGATTCGAGGTGGATTACTTAGGGAATCCTGCTTGGGCAGCCAGCTTACTGTCTCAGATTTGGTGGATTCCGGACGCTGCAGTAGGTTAGACGGCATAAACTTGACCCAGATGTGATTAAACTCGCGTCGTCCGGTGGGGCCTCGTAGCTCAGGTGGCTGTACTAAGGCCTCCCCTTGCTGTCGTGGGATCGAATCTCATCGAGGCACCGAGTTTTTCACAATTGGGTAAAAGTGAACATAGTAATTCGCTTCTCCCCATCATTATCATCATTTACGCTCATTCATCCCCGGAGAGAAAACGTACATGTGGACAGTGAAGTTTGAACCAGTGCGTGCCACCTCCCTCCTTTGGTGCAACCGTAGTGAGTTTTGGATAAACTGGCTTTGTGTCTCAGAGTATCCACAAACGTATCGCTGTTCTTGTCGGGAGAGTAGAAGAAGCTACCTTGGAGTTGGCGAGAAACGAATGAGCTATCGAGTCACAAGACCACAGATCAACCTCCAAAGTGTCTCCATCTTCCACTGCTGATGCACATTGCAAAATAACCACCAAATAAGAGACCAAGCAGAAAATCAGTTGGGCATATCGATTAAAGACACTGTTTTGTCGCAATCTTTACACGCGAATTTGGCTTATTACTACTCATCTTACTAATCCAAATAATTTAACTAAAGTGCAGTCTTGAAGTAGTACTCGCCGTGGGCTCTTGCGCTCGTTACCAGACTAAATGCTGGTCAGTGATGATCCTTGCATTTTTTGGCAGCGACCAATAACTGGGAGTGATGGTAGAAGTCGTACAGAAGATATATTGCCAGATGTAGTAGGTGCACTACTACTAGCAGTCGTGTTATTGTATGGTAATAGCGTTAGCAATAGCAATTTTTTGACATATCTGGTCTGTTTGGCCCGCCTCCGAGTTTGTCCAGAACTCGATTCATCTATCAGCACCATCCTGGTCTTTTGCTATTTTTACTAGGACTGCTGAATGATGCATTTGTTCGCCTGGCACTGAGCCTGAGACCCCTGCATTACGTCCCTTCCCTCCCCCACCGTCAGCCAGACGCAGAGAACGGAGTCTCAAGTGCGCATCCACACGTCTCATTCAACTCAATCATGACTACCACAACCGCTGTGACTCCTCGTCCCCCCCCCCCCTCTGCGCGCGCCTCACCTTCACGGGAAGGATGAGAACCGAGATGGGCTTGCTACGTCGGGAAACGACGCTGATGCTGATGCGCATCCCCCCCTCCCAAAGTGGCTTGGCCCGGCCCACTACCAACGCCGCCACAAAACGACTGCCTCAATCCACACTCGCAGGCGCTGCTTGCAGCTGCTGCTGCTGCCATCCAGCACCACCCGACCATTCCAGACCCAAACAAATCGAGACCGTTTCCGCCTCCCTGTCTTCTTTCCCTCCCCCCGTGTCTGTAAGCGTGTGCTCGGACGTGCGAGCACAGGCAAGCTCCGCGTTTGACATGCGCGAGTGGTATTGATTTCCTGTCATAACAGACACAAGCGTCAGTCGCGAGAGTGGGAGCGGCGACACATTGCAGGCCAAGTTGTACTTACGCTCCGTTCCAGCCCCAACCTCCTGCACAACCACCCTCCATCCCGCCTCCCCCGCCCTCCGACACGTTATCTTAGATTTTAAACAATCGGAATTTGTGCACGTGTGGTGGTGATATGCTCGAGAGTCACATGAACAAGGCGTCTTGATGAAACACGAGTTTTAACAACGAGAAGTTTGAAAAACGAGGAGTTTGACGGCTCAACCGTCGTCGGCGCAGTTGTAATTTGCGCACGAGTTTGTTTACAGTGCTTGCATTGGCTCTCCCCGTGCTGAAGCAAATCGCACCTAAGCCGGGATTTCGTGAGTACTTTCGTCGTGGCCGCCTTCTCAAGTCGCTCGCAGTTGGGGTCGCGTACACAAGCCGGAGGCTATGAGCAGAGAGGTCGGAAGACCCACTTCCGTGGTAGGAAACGCTCGGAGTAGTTTACCGGATCTGGTGCAGTTGCGAACAAAGTAACAATGTCAGAGAAAGGGGAAATTACCCATGTGGATGTCCGATCAAATATGAACAGTGAATAATAATAATAATTTTTAGTGAGCACCCGGGTAGACGCTGACACCAACTTTAAAGTCATCGCTCATTCGACCGGACGAGGCTGAAGTTCTTGCGTGAGGTGACAGCAACATGGACCGCGAACTGTTTCAGTCGTGGTGCTCCTGCTAACAGTCTATCAACAAGCACGGCAATCTCCGCTTCCCACTCTCATTCGATGCTCAGACTCCGTCCAAGTGTGGTAATTGGTCACGTGAAGAGCGGATGGGTGAAAACTGCCTCCAGTAGCAATACTGATGAACCAAATTGTCGAGTTATTATTTCACCAATCACAAACCCCGGCGGTGGCAGTTGACTCGGATGCGTGCGTCCAAGCCATCATCGCACCGCGTACCAACAGACACGGGCAACGAAAGGGTGTAGGACCCCCAACTAACTTGAACTAGCCTGTGGATCGTGTCATACGCCGAATGATGGTAGAGGGGGTTTTACGGGTGGGACAGCACACAGGGCGGAGAGCCAGAAGACACTGAAAATAGATAAATTTCTGCCGAAAGCCTTATCGTACGCTGCAATTCGGCAAAGAAGATGAGCGCGAAAACCAAAGAATAAACAAAAAACCTTTTTTCCGGAAACTAACGGACTTTCAATGAAACGTCGCTTACAAGTTTGCACTTAGTTAGGAAGGGAAGGAGATTTCAAACAATGGGGTCGGCGAATCACAGAACACTTCTACGCCTAAGTCTGTCTAAGCCCGAGACCTGGGTATGGTTGCCTTATCAGCCGTCGTCAGCCAGTTGTACCCAAGACTAATTTGGATAACTTGGTCCCAACCCGGGCCTTTCGGTTATTGAGTAGTAGGACAAACGTTCAACCGCTGGGGTCACGCGTTGCCGACTGAGGAGGGCTAGTAACCCAGAGATGGTCTCTATCGAAGGGTATTGGACTGGACTACCTGCTGTTGTGCAACTCCCCGCAGGGACCCTAAATTGACCTCCAAGCAGGCCGAGACGACTTTGTTAGACAGACAGATTGAGATTTTGAAAAAAAATCGGAAAGATCGACAGCATTTACTTCAGGGGCATTTGAATAAGCGCCGTCGGCCTGTTTTGAGAGGAGATGAGGATCAATTCCTTGCGGTCCTGCACGACATTAAAGAAGCATTTGTTGTCTAATTGCTATAACTTAATTTGGAGTTTGGTTTTGCAATACAGGCAACAAAAATTTAAATCTGATTCTGATTTTGGTCAGTATTTATAAGAGTAGGAATCGCGCTATCGTAGCGCCAAAATTAATTTGTAAACCTGGACTAAATACCCGAAACAGCCCTTTTCAAGTTTGCCTAAAAAGTTGACATGAATATTTGGACTGAATTCCAACAGTTTCTGCTGCCGAAGTTCAGTCGGTATGATGTAAATACACATGAAGATTGAATTTTTACTGTTGCAAGATTTAGTTAATATTTGTGCTGGGGTTATAGTAAACCAATCTTCAAACGCAGACGAACCAGCGACGTCAAAATGTCTTTCTGAGATAATCCAGAAGGCAACATACATATGCGAATCCGGCTGCACGTGCGTGCGGACTAGACATTAACGCTAAAATCCAGAAAGTGTGGAGTGTTGGGTCCGAAAGAGCTATCAAAACAGTGTTGTTTTGGCGTCTAGGTCGTTGGATAATTACTGCACACTTTGCTTAATGACACAGCTTGTCTGTCAAGAAATTTCGGCGAGGACCCGTGAATGCTGTGAACTGTCTACAGTACAGAAGGCAACATAGAGTAAGTGGACTAACTCATGAAATCTTAACAAAAATTCCGAAATGCGTTTCCGTTTCGAAAAGATTAATTGAGTAAGGTTGTAAAACCAATCATCGTGCAGCCTAATTCTATAATAATTCAGTAATGCCAGGATGCCGGCTTTCGAACAAACTTCTTTCCAGCTGCATCTGAAAACCATACTTCGCAAAAAATGGCTACTTATGTAGCATGCATTTTTTTCGTAGCTTTCCAATGCCCTTAAAGATTCAATTATATTTCATGGAAAACATGCATAAAATTACTCATTCTTTCGCTCATGCAGTAGACAATTACGTCTTCTTTCAATTTTACACTCGAAGGAAGGATAGAATTTAGTTTTACAGAACTTTTCCGATTCCCGAGTAATTTTGAACCCGACATGCCGTTACTCTTGCATTCAGGGTTCCCTAACTGCAAGCCGTATAATTTCCGCGTATGGGAAACCATACATACCTACATATGGTCTCTTAAGGGGAGACCTTATGGGCTCATAAAATTAAGCATTGGATTTGAGCCACATTGTTAACTTTACAAGCCACATTGGTAAATGCAGAGACATGACGTTTTATGAAGGGCATTTCACGGTATTAAAAAATCTCAAATTAGAAACTCTTTAAAACCGAATTATACCCTTCCTTCGAGTGTAAAATTGAAAGAAGACGTAATTTTCGACTGAATGAGCAAAATATAATTAGATCTTTAAGGACATCGGAAAGCCATGAAAAAATGCATACTAATTAAGTAGTCATATTTTACGGAGTGTGGTTTTTAGATGCAGCCGGAAAGAAATTTGTTCAAAAGGCGGCATCCTGGGGTAACCGAATTATTGTAGAATTATGCTGCATGATGATTGGTTTTACAACCCTACTTACTTAACCTTTTCGAAAAGGAAACGCATTTCAGCATTTCTGTTGAGATTTCATGAGTTAGCCCACCTACTGCAAATATGCGAATCCGGCTGCACGTGCGTGCGGACTAGACATTAACGCTAAAATCCAGAAAGAGTGTGGAGTGTTGGGTCCGAAAGTGCTATCAAAACAGTGTTGTTTTGGCCTCTAGGTCGTTGGATAATTACTGCGCCCTTTACTTAATGATAGAGCTTGTTCGCTAGGACAGTCCGGCGACGACCCGTGACTGCTGTGTACTGTTTACAGTTTCCCCGGCTCCTGCACTGGACTGACGCATCGGGGGAAGCAACTCAGATGGGGGCGCTTGGAGCACACACTGATGGCAACCCTCCTGGTTGTCTTACCATGGGCTCCAAATTGGTCAGATCGTCGTTTTGGTCCAGTGGCGGGTAGACCGGATTCACAATGCCTGCAGCCTGCATCATCGCCTTGGCAGCTGCGGCTGCCGCCGCCACCGCTGAGGAGGCCCGGCCAGCATCGTTGTCGCGGAACTGTCCGCCGAGGTCTTGGGGACCACCGAAGGTGTCGCCTGAGGATGAGGAGGCGGCGGCGGCGGCGGCGGCGGCGGTCTGGGGAACTGGCGGATGCAGGGAGGGCTGTGGACTGGCGGCTGAACCTGTTGAACCGCCAGACTCCCTGTCCTCAATGACCAGATCGATTGGGATCTTGCTCTTGAGGCAGGTTATGTAGCGGGCGCAAAAGTTGTCACACAGTTCGTGCACCTGAAACGCAATATTTGAAAGTTAAGGACTGGGCGACATTTAGATGGCCGGAGTTTGGGTTTCCCTGTTCCCCGGGCTTAGTGCTCTATGACCAATCCGGATTAGTGTCGTTCGCGGCAAGTGGAAGTACAAGAATTCGTAGAGTTTTCAGCTAAGAAAGATGATGTTGGCGACGAAACATGTGTACGTACAGAGAGTGACCGATCTCATGAAGTGTTGGCTGAAATTGTGTAATGCGTTTTCGATTAGGAAGGATTACTTAGGCGCGGTTGTAGTACTGATTATCTTGCAGCCTAATCCTAAAATATTTCGGACTCGGCTTTTCAATGCACTGCTTTTCAATCTCCTGTAGAAACCGTACTCGGCAGGAAATGACTACTAAAGTAGCATGCATTTTTCACATTGATTTATGATGGTCTTGTAAATTCAAACATACTTTATAGAAACCACGAGCAAAAATATGCATCCTTTCAGTCGCTTGGTAGAAAATAGGTTTTAAAAAAGTCTTTTAATTTCCGGGTAATTTGGAGCCTGATCAGTCTTTGCATTAGCTCTTAGTGATTTTAGTCTACAAGGTGCATGCGTTCAGCGTAAAGAAAATCGCATCTTCTTCTACGCCTTTAAAAAGACACCATGTAGGGTCCATAAAATTTTGCAATGAATGCGGACCAAGTTGTAAATTTCATGGGGAGCAATGATTAAATACAGATACGATGCTGTATGAATGGACATTGCACAGTCTCATAATAAGAAACTTTTTTTAAAACCAAATCATTCTCCTTCTTCGAGTATAAAATATAAAGATGACGCGATTCTCTATCAAACGACTGAAAGAAAGCATATTTTTATTTGTGGTTTCTATAAAATATATTTGAATTTACAAGACC
>CACRXP010000071.1:1060828-1084481 GCA_902702965.1 Spirometra erinaceieuropaei
GTGAAAACACGACGGGCAGCACGCAAAGCCCGCATAAATTTCCACCGCCTGGTTCCTATCGTCTCCTCCTCCTCCTCTTCCTCCTCAACTATACAGCAGTGCACGCAGCCAAAAATACAACCGCGCCGGCACACGACTGATCGTTGTTCCATCGCCCTCCCCTCCCGTCTCGTCCACAAACCGAGTGGCCATCGATCGGAAGAGAGGTCTGTGCCTGGGAAGGGGACGGAAAGAATGGACGTTAGTCTCAACTCATGCTATCCACCCTCGAGCCAGCAGGAAGCCTCGTGTTAATTAAGGCTTAAAGTGCTGGAGTTGCTGTTGCGGTGACGTAGTTCGGTTCTCCCATAGCCGACGACTAGGGTGTACACGCGTGTAAAAAGTGGAAGTTATGGGTCAAATTTAAAATTGAAAGGTAATTCGAATAAGGGTACTGCTGGATTCGTCCCCGACAGTCGACAAAGATGGTAACCAGAGTGTACAAGGTTTGTGGAGATCGTTTGTAGGGACCTGGGGGTTTCGAATGGCACTGTCAGAGCAACGTAAACGGGGGTCATGCGGCGTAGGCGACAGTTTCATTGTAGGCACAGAGCACCCCTAGTGGGCCTTTAACCCTTACTGTCGAGAGCATTTTCCTCGTCAGACTAGAAATGACTCTCCCCGTTCTCCACTCCCCCTCTCTCGCTCTCGCTCTCTTTCAATGTTCAAAACCCAGGATGGATAAAACAATGGAAACTTGTTTTGCACTGTTGTGGCAGTTCGTCCGTCGTACTTAATGATGACTGACACTAGTCTGCTGAGTACGATTGCCCGTAAAACTGTAGACCTCACTCTCACGCGCCATTACCAACCTCTTCTGGTGTTAACCAAAAGTCAAGATACGAGAAGGACTACCGAGACAAAGCGAAGGTAGGCTGCGACTTCTTAGCCATCGCCGGTCAGCCGCAGGTCAATTCAGGAACCGGACAGCATCCCTTCTGTGCAGCGAATTGCAGAATTTGCTGATTTCTGGGCATGTCTTTCCCCTCGGATGATAACGCCTAGAGAATCTTTGTCAACAATTATGGTCGGTTGAAAAGTTCGACCAGCTTTCTGGCTCACGTCGTTTACAGCTAAAAAGCCAGTACAGTACGTGTACTTGGATATATGTATACATGAGTGCGGCTGGCTGGAGATGGCTAGCAAGTCCGAAATGACTAATCCTGTCTTTGTTGGTGCATTTCCTGCCGACGAGGACGCTAGACTCAGCCTCATGGCACAACGGAAGGAGCACGGCTAGTAACCCGATCAGTGGACTCCCCTTCCCACAAAAGTCAGAATGACTGGGAATGCGAATGAGCTCAGTGGCTAACCGGCATGTTCCCCAGCCGAAACATATTGTTGGTTTCTCTCTGAAACGCTGACATGACATGCTGACTAACAAAGGGGTTGTTCTTAGGTGACTGGAAGGATTGTCTCGGGATTACATATCCGCCTGAGACCCTCATACACACGCATCCAATGGAAATTTAGGACAAATTAGGTCGCGGTAAGAAATCTGGCTCCATCTGGCCCTGTTAATTACACAGGTCAGACCGGCGGAAGCCAGCGGCATGAAAACAAAATTGGCTGTGTGGCGGGAAGAACAGTTATTCCGCCTTTCTACCTCACCCTCGAGACGAACCGCGCTTTAATTTTTCCATCTACGGCAATAATTACATGGGCTGGGATCAAGGAACGGGGTGAGATGCCTGGAACTTGGGAGTTTGATGCAAACACAGTTAGTCGACACATCGACCTCCCGTCCGCTACCAGAACTCTGCTTAGTTATTACCAGGCCTTCGAACAGATGTAGGCCGTCTGCTAACATTTCCCCTGAATAGTGCTTACTTTCTTGCTGTTTTCATATCTACTTAAAGCTCAGGCGTGATGCTGGCGCACGGTCAGTCTCGGTTTTTCCGCAGCAAATACCTAGGATTCGAATATCTACCCGGCGAAAGATCGATTTAAACCCATATAACGCGATAGATCAAACTGCTGTGCTTCAAATTTGGACTGGATCAGTTTAAAAAATACGACCTCCCGGATGGGATATTATAGTAGACCGACAGAATAGTGTCGAATGCTGTAGTTACCTTCTGACTTTCGGTTATCATAACAGCCTTGAAACTTGGCTCTCGAGACATCAAATGAGCGGGGAAAAGGTTCTTACGACATCTTCAGGAAAGTACAGACTAACCTTTTCAATTTCAAGTAGGTGGAATCGGAGGACATGGATTGCTTGGACCATCTAGAGGGAAGAGACGTGTCAACTGTGAGTTAGTAAAATGTGCGCTGATCGGAATCTAGCATTTACTAGATAAAAAAATCAATAGCACTCAAGCAGATTTGCAACAACTTCAAGGGGGACATACATACATATTTAAAGATGAGCACTAAAATAGTATGCATTTTTCACATTGATTTTTGATGCCCTAATAAACTCAGCTATATTTTATGGAAAAATAAGCAACAATTCTCTGTTTTGTACTCATCTGTTGGCAGGTTACTTCTCTAAATTTTATGTTTGAAGAAAGGACACCTTTCGATTTGAAAAGTTTGTGATCGTGAGACGTTTAACACCGTAACATGTCCATCCACACAGAATTGTACCTGTCGATTTATTAGTGTTAGTAATGAAGTATAAGCATGGTCTGCATCCATTGTAAAACTTTGGGCTCCATGCGATATTTTATTAGTAGAGTAGAAAAATGCGTGATTTTTCTTACATGGAAAGTATATATCATATTGTTTGGAAACCCTAAACGTAAGCTCAACTGCAGGTCGGGTTCAAAATTATCCGGAAACTGAAAACGTTTTTTGAAACCAAAAACTACGCCTTCTTCAAATATAAAGTTTGAAGGGGTCGTAATTTGCTACCAAATAAGTATAGAAAGGACTACTTTGAGAATTTATAGGTATTTTGGCAGATTTTGAATAATTCATATTGACCCAACTGTGAAAAACTCGGCGCCTCGGTGGAAGTTGGACCCACGCAGTAAGGAGAAGGCTTTAGTACAGCCAACGCTCTAACCACTTCAGCTACGAGGCCCCCCCAAAAGGCTCGAGTTTAATCACATTTGGGTCAAGTTTACCCGCCCAACCTACTGCAACGTCTGGAATCCACCAAATCTGATACAGTAAGTTGACTGCCCAAACGTTGGCTGTAATAAAGCCTTCTCCTTACTGCGTCGGTTCGAATCCCACCGAGTCGCCGAGTTTTCCACAGTTGAGTCAATATGAATTACTTTGAGAATGTTTTCTACAATGTACATTTATAAGGATATCGAAGATCAGTCGAAAAGCATATGCGACATGATTATTCATCTTATACCGAGCGTGGTTTGTGCACGCAGCCGCAAAAAAACTTAGACTAAATACGGCATCTTGGCGTGACTGAAATATGTTCGGATTATGTCGGACGATAAGGAATATCACAGCCGTACCTGACTTATCTATTATAATCAAAAATACACTTCACGATTTCAGTTAGAATTTCACGATAATGGCTAGATATTTTTCGCCCACACACTACGTCCAGACTAGGCAGACAAGTAAAAGTTCAGGACAGGTGAGTTTACCTACTTAAAAGACCATTCGACGAGCATAGGTGTGCTTTCGATAAATTGTCATCGGCCAGTACATTTATATGGAAACAAGGTACAAAGTAAAACGTGTGAGCGATAACAGAAATCAATCACGGTTCGACTTTCCATACAAGCGGGAAGGAGACAGTAAGTGGAAATGAGCGTTAGGTAGGGGCGTGTCACATGGGGAGAAGGGAGGGAACGGGGGAGCGGAGACGTGCATGCAGTCAGTCGATCTTTGGCCACGGTAGACACGGAGCGTGCAAGAGGTTCTTCTGTGCACACAGGACCGGCCTCCATAGGCTGGAGGCAGTCGCTTCTGCAGCTGCTAGTAGGCGCTGACTCAGCTGCTAAGGATAGTTAGGTGGTACCTTCGAATGCTCAGAATTAACCACGTGTGAGAAGATGGAACTGTACGTGCTCCTAATTTCACCCTTCCTCAGCCATACCGGCAGGATTTATCGTATTCTTGTGGATAGGTGCCGACTCGAACAACCAATATAGCTTGCTCCACAGGAGCAAGGAGTAAATGCACATGGAGGCGGTCTGAGCTGGTAGCCTATCCTTACCTTCTCCGCGTAAGACGGGGTTTGTCGTGAACAAAACTTAAAATCTTGCTGCCGAGAAGGTCGGCAAAACGACATGGTTAAGGCGTCGTTTCAGGGGTTCACTCGCCGCGTCCCCTTGAAAGGGAACTTTTAGGAACAGATTTTTCTCTCCCCTCCGTCGGTATGATGGACTTTGTCGGTCATTCGATAAGATTCCTTAAACCTGTCAGGATACTCGTTGTCACGAAGCAGGTTCTGGCTTCTTCTAAGTTCCTCATCAACGCTATCTGCCGAACAGATTTTTCTAACCCTTTGAGTCAAACAACGGACTAAATTACGTTTCTGTTGATGGGACAAGAAACTGCAGTTTGTATATTGTCCGGATCAGGGGTCTTTTGGATAGACGCTTCTTCAGATGCTGTCGTCAGCTCTTCTGCTAAGAAAGACGTCTAGGAAAAGCAGGGAGCCTGCCGTTTCTGCTACCAACGTAAACCTAATCGGCGAGTGTGTTTGATTTAGGGCATCCAAAAGGTTGGTTATGTTGGATTCTCTAGTGGCAATTGGGAAGACGTCGTCAAACTAGCTACGGTAGTGCCTTAACTTATTGATTTGTTCGTTTACCTGAAACTTCTCTAGCTTGCCCACAAAGACATCGTTTAGGAAAGGATCAAGAGGCGATCCCATGGGAACTCCGTCTATTCGTCTATATGGTTGGTTGTTAACTAGTAATTCCTTTGGCACAAAGGCGAGGACTTCCTATATGCACCCCTTAACGGTAGGACACGGGAATAATAACGTCCCTGCCGTAAAACAGGTGACATTGCGCTGAATTCCAGGAAGGGCACCTATTCCCATCTCCCAATCCTAACCCTAGCCTTAACCTTTCGAGACGTTCTTTCCACATGGGAGCGCAAAACCTGTGCAACCCACTGCCCTTGTCTGATTATGTCTCTGGTGATGGGTTCGAGTGTGAATCCGAAACGTCACACAAATAAATTTGCTGTGCAAGCGATCGTGTTTTCTTCTCCGCGAGTCATGCTCTGCCCGCGGGTCCTTGTCATACCAAGAGGCTAAATTATCCTGAAAGAAATAAAACGGATGCGCTGTTAACCATCTCGCGCCTTTAAGGATAACGAGGGCGTTCCGACAGATGCAATGACATTCCGCCATTGCAGGGGGTCGTTCAGAAATTCCGTACCTGGACGAGCCTCTTTAAGTAGTAACAAGAAGAAAGTTTTTGTATCTAACCACCTCCGATACTCAAAACCGCTCTTGGCATAGAAATCACTCCGGCTTCAAACAGTAATGCGTTTGTCGTCTTTTGATTTGTGCGAGTGCGTTCTGAGAACAAAAAGTGGGATGGCGGGGAGCTTTGTGATGTACAATCTGGGCTTGACCTGGGATTGAAAGTTGGATGAAGATGTGATGGCGGGAACTGAGATAATTCATTTTAGGCACATACAGCGTAGGGTATCTTGATTATTCGTCGAGTCCCTTCAGGAAGATGTGTTTTTTCCTGAAGAATATGTGTCTAAATAAATTTATCGGGCAAAATGTCTACACATTTGAGCGGACATCCGCGTTGTCGTATGCTATGACGATTTCTATGTTGATAGTTGTTCTAGACGTAGCCTGCACATCCGAGCCAATTTCGTATCCGTATTTTTGGGGTGTGGAAAAGCCAGAGAGGTTGCACTTCTTTTTCTTAATTTTGCCTTCGAAATGGGTAGGGTGCGTGGACATCCGTTGGCAAAAACCGCATTAAGGCGCTTTTTAAAGAGAGAAGCGGTTTTTTTGATCGATCAAAACCACATTTGTCGCTGACTTCCTCTTTTGACTTTCTTTTTTTGACAGCAAGATTTCGTGACTGGATGAGCCTTCAGCTGTCAGTAAAAGTCATTTTACATAAAAAGGATGCTCTAGAACTTACTAAATCGGTAAATGCCTTCAATTATTACTTTATTTTGAAGGTTGTGACAAACACAGTACAGAACGTATCAGATTGGGCAGTCGATTGAGAACACTGAAAACCACAAAGTTTTTACTAAAATTTCTAGGACAATCGAAAAATCAACGTAAGCAGCGTCTCCAAAAACATACGTTTGTTTTATGGAAGAGAAAATCTCTCGTGCACAGAAAATGATATACTTACGATTGCGTATATTGATTCTACTTAAATTTATTAGTCACTGATCAACCAATCAGCATAGGACTTTGGTATGTCTTGTGTTTTTGTTACGTCTAGTTTAACGAAATTAAGCAGAATCCTTGTTTTACTCAATCGCATCTCAAACAGTACGAAAACGGCAAATGACATAGATTTTTCGCAAGAAAATTACGAAACACATGGCCGCACATTACGTACCCGGATTGGGGCCAGACTTCATGTAGCACTAATTCTTGAAGGACGTTTGATAAAAACGTATCTTGAGAAGTTTTTTTATACGTTACTGCGCCTGTGTCATATGAGTTAGTCAGTTATTCGGACGAACAAGCTGTATGTACTTCGCAAACTCGAGTATTGTCATCTGAAACGAGTCTCCGCGTTTTCGACACTCCCTCTATTTTTGAGAAAATCGTTAATCTTCGTAAACAAAACGATATGTGAAATATTTGCTTTGCGCTCCCATCTACCCGAAGGTCGTTCATTATTATCTTGGTCCTTTGCTGGATGCGTCCGAACTGGTTTCAGATCAGTTGGTGATTTCCCGTCATGTTAGATCACTTACTACAACTGTTTTTGGTCCAAAATATTATCGATGACAGTGAAAATACGAGTGAGAGGAAGGAGACGCGGTCGCCTTAACACGAATTTTATTAGCCCAACGTGTCGGATTCGCTCAACCCATACGCATCCATTACCTTTGTCTGGTGCTGCTGTTTGTGTATGAAGCCCAAACGCCAGGTGAATATAATCTAAGCTCCACTGATCGCGTCTTCCCCTTCTTGACCAAAAGTAGTCTGACGGAACTGCATAGGCACATTTCTGTCTGTACAGAACGGACAGATGAAAGTTCAAATGGGAATTCATAGGGGGTACAGTATTCTACCTAACTCCCAAAAGGGGATGACGGAAATTGGGAGAACCACTTTTAGGCGCCTAAATTTTGCACGTTTTTTTACCCGTCTAGTCCACTTCGGACAATGTCCTTTTTAGCATGCAGAATATGTTTATAAATAATGTTATCAGGCAAGTGTTTTTGGTACCTTGAATTTGGACAGTTTTCTATACTAATAATTGCCCCAGACTAAGTTTGCGTATCCAAACGCGTTTTCCTATTAGAGGGGAGTGGTCGTAACTCGAAAGTTTTACTAAACGGAACTTGCCGTAGGTAAAAAAATGACTTTTTCCTCCGCGTAAATCAGATGAGCCAGGGTGCAAGCAAAAAGGTTATTGTTGGAAAACTGGATAACTTCTACAGGCAATCCCTTGTTTTAACGTCCGACTCTCTCCTGCTCTTTGCGAATACTTCCGCGAAAAGGCCGTCCACCAATTGGCTATGTTAACTTTTAAGAATAGCGTAAGCCATTTCTCCCATGGTCTAGTTTCCACTAAGGTAAAATTTAGGAAGAGCGAACAGAAGCTTAGCGGTCTTAGCAGTACCTCAGCATTTATATAGCCACCCTGTTGTATATTTGTACTCATAGGATGGAGCTATAAAGTAAGCATGAAACTTATCATCACTTTTCGAGGAAGTGAAGAAGCCGGCCAAATGTTCCAGTTTGTATCCTGACTTAACTTGGGAAGCGTAAAGTACGCAGAATCCGTCAATTAACTACCTAATTAAAACTCTTTTTATAGTGATAACTTACTAGAGGAAACGCTTTTATTGATCTAGAGCATATTTATTGCCGACTTTCGTTGTGGACGTTATGGTTTCGTGTTCGGGGGAGTCTGCAAACATGACCCAAACGAAAGAAAGAAGTTCCGAGTACTCAAAACCTCGGCAAATCCTTTCAAGAAATATCTTACTTTGAATGGTTTCGATAAACACAGCACAGAATCTACCTTTATGAACAATCCATTGGAAACATCGAAAATCGTAAACTATTCACCGATATTTCAAGGACGATTTGAAACTCAACGTAGTTCAGCACAAATAAAAACTATAGAGATATTGGACAGAAGGAAAGTTCTCTTAACATAGACAAAACGGTACGTTTACGATTGCGCATGTCAATTCTATTCAAATTTATTTGACCAGCCTGTCGACATGTGGCCGTATGAAAATTTTTATTCCTGTAACGTCTCTATCGGCAAAGTCAAGCAACTTCCTATACTCCTTAGTCAAAAATATACCAATGTTCAAACGGGAAAAAGCAGGAATTCTCGTGAAACAATTTTGAAATCTATCCTTAAACTGTAGGCTATTGGTTAACCGCCATACTTGGCATAAGATGAATTCCTAAACGATATTTAAGTGCATACTGCGCTGAAGAACTATTTTCGAATGTCATTCTACTTGAGCTGTTTTATGTGTTCAGTTTCTCCACGTATAGGCTTTCAGTACATCTAAAACTGAATTTTACGCAATCACAATGATTTCTGACGTTTCCGAAATTTCCGCTTTCTTAAAAAATTATTATCTCTCAACAACGTAATATTTCTTTTAAAGTTTTTTCTATGCTTCAATTTGCTTAATGTCGTTCCTTATTAATTCAGAGTTTTGGTTCATCCTTTTGCGGCGGTTTGCGAGTAATTAGCAATGTCGGCACACTTCATGAGTTAGCAAATCCATCGCATGCTGAGATAAGTCAGTTCTGTTTCTTCGCATCTGGTCGCTTCGAAAAACACTGAAATCGCTAATTTGGGAAACTTTTTTGCATGAAGGATATTTCTCAACCATCTTGAGCGAATTTGCGGCTGCCCTATTATTTAAGCCAATATTATGAAATGCTGGGTAGTTACATCGAAACTTGGACCTAAAATATTAAAAGGTATCTGTAAACACGATGATTAAATCCCCGATCATCTTACTAAGATTTTGAGACAATGCGTTGATCATGGATTTTAAAAGGATGAAAGGCGTTTCAGCACCAAAGTAGAACAATCGATTATTCGGCCTTGCAGTCTTACTTAATTAATTATTCCTAGCCGGAGGGACGTGTAAAAATATGGTGCACTGAAACTTTTTAATGCATATCGGCACACACACACAGTGGTCACCTCATAACCGTATTAATGGTGTACATTTTAATTGCCGTGCATGTTAGCTTGTCCCCTGCCGGCCTTGCTATAAACCATGTGCTTAATTCGGTTTTCGATTTTCTGTTAGACGAAGAAGCGCGTTTTTTAACGAAATAGGACTGTCGTCTTTACGTGGTCGTTGAAAAGAGGTCGGGCCTTCCGTTGGAATGCCATGGAAATTATCGTCAAAGTCCTCACATAGTATATACTGGCTGATGATGGCCAATAAACCAGAAGCGGTGATTTTCGTGCCTCTTTCTTTGCCCCCTATCACGTCCTAGCGATATACCGCTAGTCGGCACGCCACCGTCTGCGTGTGCAGTAGGTCCTTAGATTTAGAGCAAAATTAAATTGGACGGAGCTCTGAAGTCGGGACGGATCAGGTCACACCACTCGCACGTGACTAGCGAGGTGCTGGCAACTGTTGGCCTTCTTGCGTGGTACGCTATTCTACGAGGAGAGTTCGTCGCCTCTAAAGTGGCCATGACTCAGAGCCCTTCTCTACTGTGCTGCATACCCAGCGGCGCGCAAACGATCCTTCCAGTCACTTCATCTGAAGAGATATCTCCACAAATTTCCAATTTCTGAAAGGTTTTCTGTTTTCCCTAACGTCACCTCGGAATGCCTATCATAGCTCATTTGCGATGGCCTTGCCTGCTACATTTGGACTCCTTGTCTACTCCCACCAAGGTAGACTTGAAAAGTGCCTGACCTATAACTTGATGCTGCCTATCTGAACCAACCAAGGCGTTCTCTCTCTCTCCTGTCCACGCACACAATCCTTTGTTAGAATCCTGATGAAGTCTTAAATCGTGGCCAAACGGTTCTGCCTCTGCAGAATTCGTTTCTGGTTTCCGGCTTTTTAGGACATGTTCCTACCAACCATGCATAAATCATAGAGACGGGTTCTGAAATAAGGTGAGATTCACAGTCCTACTGACACTTTGGAGTGGCGATCACCAATGAAACAAGGACTCTCTACCCCGTTTCGTAGTTCTTGTTTTAGGGTCCTCGCATGACGACTAGCAATCAGTAATCGATACATATTGCCGACATGACAAAGGGGATTGGAATGGTCATTGCTGGCTTCTTTGCGGTCGTCCGTTAGACTACTCTATCCAAGGTACTAGCGAACCAACGGTTAGAGAACCCGGTTTCCAGTGGATCCATAAGCATTAAAAATACTTTTACTACTTGGGTTACCGTAGCCAGGATTCCGTTTTACCCTAGTCCTGGGCGAAGAGGGAGAAAAATTCGATTTTTTACAAGGCAAAAACTGTCGGTTAAATCAAGATCTCAGTTTTCGCAGTCATCAAGTGGCTAGCAACTGAAGCTGTGTGCGAACTCTCTTACGAAGGGCCCAACCTCAATGAAGCAACGCTGAAGATATCTCTAGGGGCAATTTATAAGGAATCCGAGTTTATAGCTTGATGCCTACGTCTTCGCTTCTGGAGGACCCAAACAGAAACTGCACCGATGATATAGCATGATTAGAGACGGCCGAGTGCATAGTTGGGCGACCAGATGTTAGAATTATACGCTGGCCCTAAGCTACCATGTTCGTCAGGGTTATGAAAAGTAAGGATTGATAAAATTCCAGGTAGTTGTCTGGTGTATTGCATCGTATCCCGTTGTAGTTACACAAATCAGACCGAACGCATGACCGAACATAAGTTGGCTGTGCCGTGGAGTGGTAAAACTGGCCGAGAGTTCAAGGTCTTAGCTACCAAGATATTCGTCCACACCGGAAACAAGACAAGCTTTAAACTACCTGGAGGCTGGGCCTCAGATAAGAACTCAATCAATCGATGTATCGATCTGACACCGGCATATAGAAACCTGAGTAGTCATTTCCAGAACTACGATGCTGTTCATTGATTGGCTAATACCCTCTCAACAACTGGCGCCCAGTCCGTTTTTGCTCTTATCTATGACGAGTTCGAGAACTCGGTAAAATGTAAAAAATGGTTTCGGAGCTCGATCAGTCCATCCTTTTCGTTACTCAAACTTAGATCGGTAAGATATGGTTATGTGGCCGTACCTGATGGACACAATACTACTGATGGGGTTAGGAGTTAGGGCAACTATTTCTCAAACACGCAAAGTAGAACCGCGCATTCTCAATAACTTTTCTCATCGCCTGTATGTTCCCCGGCCCCACCTGTAAAAACCCATAATTACCACCGGTTCCGTATTACAGTTGACTGCGGTTTGCTTACCTCAGGTGCGGCTTCATAACCATATCTGACCCTTAGATCTCAAAACAGCAGAGAAAGTGAGCGCTATATCACAGCATCATCATCGTAATCCACATCACCATCCCACCACCGTGAACGACAACCTTAACATACGCTAAAGTGAGATAGTTGAAGCTATGTTGTTCCAATCCTCGCAAAAACCATGACAACCATTTCGGGTCATTTTCCGACGCCATGTAACAATGCCTCTCCCCAGATGCGATGCAGACTGTTTCCCATATCATTGCTGATTGTTGTGTGGAGAAAGCCTACAACAAGGTCACAACTCTAAAAGGGGAAATTTGGTGCTTCCGAGTGCGAGTCGAAATAATATCTGAAATCAAATATGGCTTCTATGAAGAGCAGTAAAATATATTGTTGGGACAGGGGAAATGTTTTGCCAGATTTACAAGTTTGGAAAATGAATTATGAAAGATGAGCGCGACTACTACTTACGGCAGTCACTGCCTGTAAATACGAAGGGTTCTGTTAGCCAGGAGGGGTTAAAAAAGACCAATAAAATGTCCGTGAGGGTCTTAGGCGGCAAGACCACCATCATTACATTGTTTGAGGACAGAATAGATATCCAAGTACAAACGCGTGGCCTTGCAGATTTTTTCACAACAGTAGTGAAGATGCGCGATCCACTAAGCCACAGACCAGAGCTGAGGGAGGTGTTCATCGGAGAGGACACCTCAACTTTTCATGCGCTTGTCGGTAAGTAGCGACAACTCAAAATTGACAAAAGCCAACCCCGCAAGCGGAGTTTTGTTGAAAAGCATAAGCAGTTTTACAGAGACAGCAAGGGACAACACCTTGAAGAAAACACCAGCGGTAGTAATCACTTAAGTCTAGGTTAGACCTTAGTATATGTCCGCGACACAAGTTCTATCATCTCTCCTGCGCTCTCCCCCGCCTCCGGTCTTCGTGACTCTGTCTTGACACCGGGTACATGTGGGGGAGGAGGAGAGAGTGCGGTAGATGCTGTGAAAGTCTGAATTCACTAAAAACTGATTCATACACAGGTCACCGTCCCTGTTTCATCTTGCTGTGGGGCACACGGTGGACATCGTCGGCAATGACGGTGGAGCTCATCTTTGGCGTCAAGAAGCAGGGCTCTTTGTAAGAAACATCGAAGACTGCCTTAACACTTCACACCTCAGCAAATTGTACAAGCCCACTTATCCTTTACGAGTGCAGGTTATGAGAAGCATTTGTGTTTTCGGGACCGCTAAAGGCCGCATACACACCGCGGGGCCATTACTTATTTTATCAGTATCACATATGACATGAGTTCATAAATCTTGCTTTAGGTTGCGTATAAGAGTCAGTAGAAACAAACCGGAAAGGCGATCTTTTATGATCCTTTAGGTTCCTAGGTTATGAGCGGTGCCCTTTCCTACAAGCAAGTTGTCATTTTATCAAGGGAAATCGCAGCTGAAAGAATAGACCCTCATCCACGGTAACAACGGCCGGTGAAAGCACCTTCCACGTAAGACTTTTTGCACGAAAACTAAATGACAGATCAGGGCAATAGTTAATGTCCATAGATGGGTTAAGCAAATGCGGATTCGCTTACCATTAGGTTCAGCTCTTGGTTGGAGGTGAGAAGTGGTCGATTAGCAGCAGACATCTAGAAAGGCAAGAAGGGCAAAAGTGAGTCAAAGCACAAGGTTCGGCCATGCATAAGACAGTTCAAACGCTGTTAATGGCAACGTCCACTGTGTGTCCCAGAGAGTACTCGCAGCGTCTACTGCGCCTTCTCCCCCCTCACTCGCCTTGTTCCGATGACAAGAAAATGTCAAGGTGACCAGAGATGGACACAGACACAGACCGACAAAACCAGGCAGCCCGTTTACGCGGGCCACAGATGACATGGACCCTCCTGCGTGAGTTTCAGTCCTGAAAAGGACCGAGTTGTCCCGTAAGTTGTCAATCTTCCCCACTACACATTTTTGCGCCTCCTGATGGATCCAAACCCGTCGCATACACATCCGCAGACTGAAATAACATTCGGATCGATAGGTATTAGCAACAAAGACGAGGGGAACTGAACTGGCCCATTGTGACATAACTACTGTCGTCAACCAATCGTTCAGGACAGGAATATCAACAATTTGCATCCAGATTCAGTTGGTCGTTGTGTTAAACGCTCTAATAGTTGAATCCTGAGCACAGACTTCCCTGGTCGTAATTGGAAATATAAAAAGCCCTCTGGTAGTGACGTCCAATGAGGTGACACGATGGCAGAACAGTAAAGGACAGTTCCGTCCTTGTCTTAATGGTTCCACGCCGATCGGGAGCTCTTACAAGCGGTTGTAAGGCATATCTGCCGTCACCGGATACGATAGCCCTAAGTTGGGAAGTTCGGAGGCTCGAACGAAGATCCAGTTAACCATATACAATAGCCCAAAGATGGCACTCACCAGTTTGGTTAGATTGCGGGAAGGTCTTCTATCTGATGACGGCAAATAGACCGGAAACTACAGCCCGAATGTTCGTCGTCTTTACATATAATATATATCAAATACCAATCGCCTATCGTTGTACGACGGGTTGCAGTGATTTTAGATCAGAGTACCAAAAACAAAATTAAGTACTACACCCCATCCAGCAATTAATTAAGATCTCACCCGTGTGAATATCCACGTTATTATTTCAAGCACCGAAAATCAGACCTACGTAGAACCACGACTACTGAAGGTAGCCTGGAATTCTCATGCAACCTGAAACTGTTATCTCGCAGAGGAGAGTGTGCCTCTCTAGAGACTGTGAGGAGGCATGGAATTAGATTCTAGTAATTCTTCAGGGTTTTTGCAAAAATAATAATTCCAGAATGACGGGTCACTAAACAGCGTAAGGAGTTTTTGTCCCTTTTCCGAAGTAGCCGTACTTCACAGAAAACGGGGGACAATTAACTGTGTAGGATATTCACTTTCTCCACTTAGTCACGGATCGGGCGCATGTGTTTGATTGTATCACTATGTCGCATACTTTATAGGGCTTATGCAGGGTTAAACCAGCCAACTCTGCGTAAAAAATGCTTTGAAGGCAAAACAACCAATTGGACGCCTGAATGGTGACTGTTTGCAGAAATCATTTATCCACGATAATGGCGCAAGTTTATACGAGCACTGGGATAGCCCTGATGTTCAGAGGTGCAGGGGTTTGAGTACAGAACGCTCATTTTGTTGGAAACCTTCAGGTCTTCTTCCTTGTCTCAAAAGTAGGCGCGATATCTTGCAACTGCTACTATGCGCAGTCAAGTTGGTAATAGAGACTTCCTCCACTAAACCGAGACCCGCTGCAGTATCAGACTGCGAACTAATTAAAAAATGCCTTCGAGTGCCTTTCTTTGATTTGAGTTACTTCGTCTTTTCTAAAGAGAGACCGCAGGAGCGGAACGTGGCATCCAGAGGAAGAAAATCGAGTGTGCCTTTTTCCTCCTGACCGCGACTGCCATAGATGCCAGAACCTCAGGGCCAGGTTTCCTTCATCCTGCTTTCTGGTCATCGAATTCAAGGTTCGACAAGGTCATCCACCTCGTGCAGCCTCTCCCCACCACAAACACCCCCTCCCCCTCCCGCCCCCTTCTCCCCTGGCTAAAAGGGAGCAAAAATGTTGGACGACGACGACATGGGAGTAGGAGTTGTGCTCAGTGGGTAAACACACATGCATTTAACCGTGCCATCTGTCGCCTTGCATCTGCGCTTCTCGAGGAATTAGTCAGAGGCCGGCAAAGACTAACGGCGTCCTGTTTATTTTGCTCTCCACAACTTCTCCTGTCATGCAGAAGGCAGGTTTCCAGTTAGGTAGCTGCTACTGCCCATCTCTCCTCCAAGAAACTGTTCTCACTACGGAATAATCAAATCTCGTGGCAGGACTGGCAGCGTCTTAAAATTGTGTCGGTCCTTAAGATCAAACCCAAACTCCTAATTTTAAATAGAATTGGAGCTGAATTTATTGAAGAATGTAGTCAGTGAAGGAGGGTAAATTCCTGGTATTGCAGCAGCTCTGCTGTCGACATTATCAGTTCCGTTTCCCCCCGTCGTTGTCGTCTTCTTCTTCATCATAATTATCAGCATCATTTCCACTAACATCATTGCCATCCGCGCCACACCACCACCACCATCATCATCATAGGCAGCAGCAACAAAAACAACATTCCCAGCATCCCCCTCCCTCCACTGCCGCCGTTACGTGTTTACTATCCGCCATCACTCCTGCTACAGTTGTCATTAGCATCACTGATAGGAGCAAAACGGCGAGTTTCAGGAAGCAGTGACGAAGGGGACACGGTTTTTGGAACAACAGTTTCGCATTTACACTTGAATCAGGGCTGTTGCATCACGTGTGATCACTTGCGATGATTGCAGGATGGATGCGTTGTTGCTGATGATGGATTCGAGTGTGCATCCGAAACGGCTGGTGAATGCAATTATTCTCGCGGAAATCGTGTCTCCGTCCTCGCAAGCATCACCATTAGCATTACCATTGGTCTCGTCGTTATCATTAAGATAGCGTTTAATCTGATCGAGGAGACACAACAAGCGTCTTTCCATGCGGGCGTGGCCATGTGAGCAGAGCTTACGCCTTTTAACGACGAAAAAATAAGGTTTACTTTGCTACAGTAACAATTCTCGCCCCATTCCACGTATAAATTATCGCAACATTTGGTACTTTTAAGCCCCAGACACCTTGAAAAAACTTCAGTATCGTGTGATTTATTATTCCGTTCTGAGCGATTGTAAAAACTATTCACCTGTGACATACTGTTAAGAGAGTCTCAACAAATGTGTCCTGATTGTCCAAATGTCGAATTTGTGGACTTTAGGACTCAAATATTATTAAATATATTAGGACAGACATTTGATCTATTTATAGTGCGAAAGACTTTAAAAATCTTTGTATTGTTTAATTTTCGAGGAAAGTAATGCGCGAACTTGGAGTAAATCCTTCGAAACAGGCCTTTTCAGGCGCGGTCCGAAATTTCATATGAATATTTGAGCTGAACTTCATTAGCTACTGCGGAATAACCGCGTAATATTCACAAACCGCCAACAGACAGCCAGTAGTATAGAAGTGTGCAATGGTTTACCGTACTAACAACACACGTAATGGCCAAAAAGCCCAGACATGCGTGTTTCGTGGATCTTATGCCGCTGCCTGACGCAGCTGCGAAGGGTTCGGCTCGTCAGTGGGTCCCCCAGCCTTCCCGTGTGTTTTCTGGTATATGAACTCCAGTTTCACCTTGTATTGTCTAATTTCAGAGGAAATCAATGCACGAACTTGGAGTAAATCCTTCGGAAGAGACCTTTTCAGGCACGGACCGTACCTGACCGCTGGTAAGTTTTAACAAACGTTAAAATCTCTGAATCGATAAGTTTTTAGGCAGCAGCCGCCTTAATTCTCCCTCCTCCTAAAAATAATTGGCATCATTAATAGCCCTAGGATAAGCGGTGTTTCAGTCACCGAGGCATGCTTGTAAACGTTAACATAGGTCGACATCCCCTCCCAATTAGGTGACAGTAATGTGTGCGTTGAAGTCCTTTGGTCTACAAGTTCAGACGTTTTCTCTTCTGCATATGCATTACCTTAGACACCTGAGTAGATAAAAACACCTTAGAGCCCTCATTTTTAATCACTGATAGGAAAATAATCATATGATGTCTAGTGGGATCCAGTTTCAAATTCTGACAGTCGCCGGACGATTCAAACTCAAACTGAGTCTTTGGTGCCTCGTCCCGATCTTCTGTCCCTCACAACAGACGCCGTTAGCAAGGGAGCATTAGCTTTACTTTGTGATTGGCTTGGTGGTCGCGCTACGGATGAGCAAACCAACTGTAGACGCTGCTCTCCATCTTATAACCGAAAACCTTATAAACAGGCCCCTCTTAAATATGTCCTTCGGGTGTATGAATCGCAACCCTAGTGGGAAGTGTGTGGACTCATCCCCATGCGGGGTTCCCAAACGTGTCTCAACCTCTGAAAAGCACCTCTAGGATACGCACGCGGCGGGTATCAGCTTAACCCAACAATAATCTCGTCGGAAAATGAAATGGACCATGAAATTTTGCCGGAACAAGACAGGCGTGCTGTGATGCGGACGTGTCCTGACAACGTTTCTATACGGCGTAGAAACCTGGACTGCTAATACAAATCAGGGAAGGGAGCCAGAGTCCTTCCAATAAAGTTGTATTTGGACGATCCCTAACACGAAATGGTCAGAACAGATCCCGGGTGCGCCGGCCCTGAAATCGACCGGCGTGCTGAACATCCACGCAGTAGTCAAAGACAAGGGCGTCTGGAGGTTTCTGCTATCTTAATTTCCTCAGAAAGTAACTGCCAACTTGGAGTAGGTCAGTGTATAATAAGGTCTATAGGCGCAGAGCGTAATGTAATGTATTAGTATTTGGGCGGAAATCAATCAGCCACAGCGGGATAAGCGCGTTATATTCGCTACCTGCCGACAGGCAGCTAGTAGTATATTTTAGCCTTAGAAGATACCATAATAGCAGCACAGGTACTGGCTAAAAGCCTAGACACGCGTGATTCGCCGATATTCTGCCGCTGCATGACACAACATGGCACAGCTGCCAGGGGGTCGCGCTTCAGCGGATCCCCCAGCATTCCCCGTGTGCTTTCTGGTAGATACTCCAGTCTATAAATTGCTGCTTTTTTAATTTCCTCAGAAATTAATTACTAACTTGTAGTAGATCAGTTTACAGTAAGGTCTATAGGCGCAAACCGAAATGTGATGCTAGTCTGGAAAACCAGCAGTTCTGACATAGTTGTAGTCACTAGCTAGGTACCTGAAATACGAACGGAAATTCATTTGCTTTGACGTCCAGCAATCTATCAGTGAATGACAGAATCACTGCCGTCTGGACTAGTCAGTCAGGTGAGTTTGAGGTTCACTGATAATAGCAGGACGGAAAGGGGCTTTCCGCTTTGCCCCCAAGACTTGAACCAGGGGGTCCTCCCAGAAGCCGGCAAGTGAACCAAATAAGCGTCATTCACGCCGTCTTTTTCAGAAGACCTCTCTACTCTTAATTCCTGGCCGCTGTGACCGCAAAGCTCTCACCGACTAACGGAGTGGAGAATATTCGTTTCGCGAAAACGACCATCTCCTGCTTGTCTCTGGCATGAGTTTATCGGACTATGCCGAATCTGTGCGTGGCCCTAGTGTGACACCCCTTGCATGAGGGCTTTAACGCCACGTCGGCAACGTCACCAATAGTTTGACTACCAGGCTCAGCCAGTCGACTAGTGTACAGGAAAGGGATGAGAGAGGTGGACGCTGGGAAGGACCCATCCTCTCTCCAAATCAACGCACTCCTCGCTACAAAAAATCCGACACGTTTTCATCTGATGGTAGAGGGCGCTCACCGATCGTTTTTACGGAACTCACTCGTTCCGTTGTGCCTTAAGGGCTCTCTCTCGAGCCCAACCAGCAGCCGCACAGCGACGCATGATATAGGCAGAATGTCATTGCTGACAAAGACAAGGGAGACTGGGACGGCAATTTCTGGCTTATTAGCCATCGTCAGCCAGTCATACCCAACCCCGAAGTGTGGAACACCCGAGGCTCGAACTCGCGACCTGTTAGTTAGATGCCCACGGCTCTAACCACTGGGCCACGAGCCCGTTGCCCTGTCGGTTTCGATCGGGAATATGCAATGGTAGGGGGCGCTCACCGATCGTCTTACGGAACTCACTCGTTCCGTTGTGCCTTACGGGCTCTCTCTCGAACCCAACCAACAGCCGCACAGCGGCACATAATATAGGCAGTGGTTAGAGGCGGGGACGTCTGACCAACAGATCGCGAGTTCGAGCCTCGGGCGTTCCGCACTTCGAGGTTGGGTATGACTGGCTGACGACGGCTAATAAGCCAAAAATGGCCATTCCACTCTCCCTTGCCTTTGTCGGTAATACCATTCTGCATTTTAATCTATCACGGTGCATTAAGAGTAGTGGCTTAGAATTTTTTCAACTGATGGGATGACTCTGTCCTTATCAGGATCAATAGTCCCACTGCAATGACTCAATTTTAGCGTAGAATTTATTGTACCTTCACGCCCTCCCAGAAGCCTGGTGCATGCAGTGGGTACAAGGCCGTGAGTGGTACGTGTAGATGAGTGAAGCAGCCTTGTCAGACACTGCGCACGAAATAGCCTCAGGCAGTCTTAACTGTCTCGTCGTCGGAGGGCGGTGCGCGTGAGGCAAGTGCACCACAAGTCCGTTTCACTGCAAACTCATGCACAATGCGCTACTGAATCCAACTCGTGAGACCGTGATGGCCGGGCCAGTCATACTCAACCCCTGGGACCCTAAACTACGTCCTGTTGGCCAGAAATTAAATGCCCCAACCACTGAGCCATGGGCTCGTCGCATTGTCCGTTCCGATCTGGTAAAGTAACTATGGTAGAGGGTGCACAATGACCGCTCTACGGAACCTACTTGGTCATTCCAATCTCCCTTGTCCTTGTCGGTTATCTCATTGTGCATGTGTTAAACCGCACTCCCGTTATAGGTGCTAGATAAGTGACCGGACACATGTTTCGTCGCTATTTCTACTACCACTGCGAGGGACCCGGCTCCTAATTGGGCCCCAACGATCACAATTCTGTTTCCGACCTATGAGATCCGGAGAATAATCTAGCTAGTGATTTCAGAAATTACTAGGTGGAAGACATGGAATTAGGTGTCCATTACATGACGTTTTGGAGCGCTAACCGATCGTGTTACGGAACTCACTCATCCAGTTGGGCCTTTGGGCTCTCTTACTCTCGAACCCAACCAGCAACCGATTAATCAAGGAGCACATGACTCAGTGGTTGAGGGCGTTGGACTTCTAACCAATGGGTCGCGGGATCGAACTCTAGTTGTCCCACACTCCTGGATTGGGCACGACTGGCTGGCGACGGCTAATAATCTAGAAATGGCCATTCCAGCCTCCCTTGTCTTTGACGGTTATGTTATTCTGCCTATGCATATATATGTAGATCAGAGGTGGTATGCATTCCGGGCCGATATAATGAAAAAAGAAATAGGTTCATCGGAAAAATCGAGTTGTACTCGTGAATTTTCGACGGGTTGGTGTCAGCAGCTGGAAGATTCACGAGTACAACTAGATTTTTCCGAAGAACCTCTTCCTTTTTTCATACACATATATATCGGCAAACCATGGCCCTCGTAGACTGGTATGCGCTGACAGTTTTCTGACACCTGGTTCCTTGCCAGTAGATGCGCTCGCGCTCCCGCGGGGCATACAGGTGATGGGCATGGCTGCCCAGTAATCATAGCCCTTCTGACCCCTGTTGGGGTGTTATTGTTGTTTTGTAAGTGTATGTTGTAGACCAGGGGGTGTGGTGGCACACCTAGGGTGCGGGTCCGACCTTGCCAGCCACCTGCTCCCTCCCCCGTTCCGGTCTTCTTGACTCTGTCTTGACAGCGGTTCCAGGAAGAAGAGGAGGAGGGAGCGCAGTAGATGCTGCGCAAGTCTACTATCATTATAAGTTTAATCACGCGCAAGTCACAGTGCTTGCTGCACCTTGCTATGTAACACATGGTGGGTTTTGCTGTCAAAATTGGTTTAGAGGCCTACGGGTAATTAGAAATGATTTCAACTGTCGTGAATAAATTATATAGCCCACGGACCATCAAAAAATTTCATTAATTTCTGATAGGGAGGGGAAAATGGGAATGAGCATTATGGATCGCAAAAGTGCTGATGCAATGAGAAAATTCCATCAGCCGAGAATAGGCCATCGCTTGAAGCGGTTGTTCATAATGTGGCGAACCAGGACTTTGCACATAAAAATTGGCGCAAATCCTTCCTTTTTTTATTTGGCCAGACCTTTCGGATGCGCAAATTTTGGGGAAGTCCGATACACCACCAGAGGTTGATAGAGTGCCCCTGGACTATCGAGGGGCGGAGTATTACTGAGCAGCTGCAGATCAGAACTAAAACAATGTTACCTCGAAATTCTAATTTGAGTTCGATAAACAGGCCTCCCATTGGCGACTAAGGTTGACCATACACCTGCACGCTCTTACGAGGACGAAGTCTGCCTTACCTCGTCCTCCCCCGCACCTCGTCGTCAAACATGACAAAATGGAAGGCGGAAAAGTATGCAGAAACTGTCATTTTCCGTCGCAGTTCTACCATCCGATCATCCAGCCGGCCTGTTCCACACCTCTCGTCGTTTGTCACGGCAAGCAAAAATCATCAATTATGTGTGTGCGTGTGTGGAGGCGAAGACGGTCCGAGCATTTCGTTAATTCTCACGTCGGCGACGACGACGACGACGACGACAATGTACTTATTGATCCACGTGGCGACCCGGGGGGAAGCAGAGCAAAAGATGTATGTGAGTACTACGTCGCCTAGAAGCTGCCCCCCTCGGTCAGTCATTCGGCCTTACATCCCGCAGCCCCTTC
Source organism: Spirometra erinaceieuropaei (assembly GCA_902702965.1). NCBI lineage: Eukaryota > Metazoa > Platyhelminthes > Cestoda > Diphyllobothriidea > Diphyllobothriidae > Spirometra > Spirometra erinaceieuropaei. The sequence continues at coordinate 1,082,850 of CACRXP010000071.1, forward strand.
ATCTATAAAACAAGCCCACTTTGCATGGCAAATGAGTCCTTGTTAGTGCTCCCCTTCCCCCGCCTACAGAATCGCATACGAGGCTACTGACCACAGCCGTGAAAGCGCGCTACCTTTGCTCAGCAATGGCGTTTGCCCACCACTCACCAGGAACAGTAACCCCCAAGAGTGGCTTTAATCCGGCCTCTTTCCGTCCCATCTAACACCTCCTCCTCCCCCCTCTCTCTGTCGTCGTGGTCGTGAGTCAGGGCGACGGCCATTTAGCCGATTAGTTTGCTCGGTGCAGGGGTGGCTTAGGCGGTCTCATTTACAAATTTCTTTCCACTCCCGCTCCTGCCCTTGTCCCTGCCGCCATCGGCGCTGTTTCCACCACGCCTTGCTGGTTCATCCAACTTGCAGTGACTGTGGGGGAGGGCTGTCCTCTTGAGTGCTCCTGTGGCGATTCTCGGCAGGAATAGGCAGTCTCTGCTAGCCCGATGGGTCGAAAAAGTGTTCTACGAGCGCACAGTATGGGGAGGAAGAAGAAGAAGAAGAAGAAGAAGAAGAAGAAGAAGAAAGAAAAGGGAAGAAAGAAGAAAGAAGAATAAGAAGAAGAAGAAGAAGAAGAAGAAGAAGAAGAAGAAGAAGAAAGAAAAGGGAAGAAAGAAGAATAAAAAGAAGAAGAAGAAGAAGAAGAAGAAGAAGAAGAAGAAGAAGAAGAAAGAAAGAAAAGGGAAGAAAGAAGAATAAGAAGAAGAAGAATAAGAAGAAGAAGAAGAAGAAGAAGAAGAAGAGGAAGAAGAAGAAGAAGAAGAAAGAAAAGGGAGGAAAGAAGAAAGAAGAAGAAGAAGAGGGAAGAAAGAAGAAAGAAGAAGAAGAAGAAGAAGAAGAAAAGGGAAGAAAGAAGAAAGAAGAGGAAGAAGACGAAGAAGAAGAAGAAGAAGAAGAAGAAGAAGAAGAAGAAGAAAGAAAAGGGAAGAAAGAAGAAAGAAGACGAAGAAGAAAAAGAAAAAAAGAAGAAAGAAAAGGGAAGAAAGAAGAAAGAAGAAGGAGAAAGAAGAGGTAGAAGAAGAAGAAGATGAAGAAGAAGAAGAAGAAGAAGAAGAAGAAGAAGAAGAAGAAAGAAGAAGTGAGGGAAGCCGCGTCTGTGCCATTTCTCCTCGTAGAACTAACTTCAAGAACACGCTAACTAGATTCTCCTCCGAAAGGTGAGCGTCTGAGCTCCTTTGTGATCAAGCGGTGTTTACTGCTACGCAGTAGATCAGCAGGGCATTCCATACGTACGAAGTTGCGTGGATTCGTGAGATTTTTCCGTCCCGATTGAGGCCACCTTCAGCCCGTATCAACCGTCTAAATTAGCCGGCGCTTTGTGGGCTTGTTAGGTAGAAGAGTAATTCCGCACCCGCTGAGCCGATCAGGCATTGGTATCACCACCTCCATACCTACTTAGGGTTCAACTTGCGCACCTGATTCGGTCAACAGGCTCTCATGGTCCCGTAAGCCCATGGGATAATGCGCAGGCTGTCATCCTGCTCAGCTGTTCGGATCCCTGGCCAGTCGTTCTTCGCTTTACGATTTTTTATTATACATTATAAAGAACGGACATGTTGCTTGATGGCTGTTCAGAGTGCAGACCCCATGGACGCTCACTAC
>CACRXP010000071.1:1098097-1111689 GCA_902702965.1 Spirometra erinaceieuropaei
CATAGTAGACATAAGATGCAGAAGGAGGTTGCCAGGGACGCAGAAACGACAGAATGCAAACGCGTAAAGCCCGTAGGCTTCCGTTTCAGCTGCTCTCCCCTGCCGTAGTAGAGGCATGACTGAACTATATCCTTCCAGCCCACCACCAACGAGAAACTGCACAGGCAGGGATGGGGAGGGTGGAACACAGTTACACCCAGTTTTTGGATGTGGGCGCGTGCGTGCGCAGTGAACAGGCGTCTTCGTTGTGTGCTGTGCCGGCATCTGCTGTGCCCCCCTTCGTATCCGAAAGAACATAATGGACAGGGAAAATGTTTAAGGCCCCCGTTTTTCCAACCTAACCGACACATCTGTGCTGCTGCTGCTGCTGCTGCTGCTGCTCCTCCTCGCCACATCAAGTCGTTACAGCAGTGTCTGTGGTCACGGCCGGGGGGGGGGGGGCAGCACAACACGCTGGCCACGCGGCCCAAACTAGCGTCTGGGGGGAGGGGGAGGGAGTGAGGCAGATGCTGTCAGTCAAGAGGAACAGGTATGCACGGCAGCACATGCTGAGTTGCTTGGTCAACACAAACCACGACCCCGCCCCCTGCACATTCTTCGCCTCATCAGCCGCCACCGCAGCGGGTAAAAAATAGCAAACAGAAAACAGGGTTCGCAACACTGTCGCGGAGTGGGGGGAGTCAAAAGTCTTAGGAAGGGCTGCAAATGACCGGTCTGCCTGGTTCAGTCACAGAGAACAAGCCTGGGCAGGCACCCTAAAAGCTCATCTTCGTTGGGCCGGCATAGCATCTGTAACTGTGGAACGCCAGCGGAGTTCACAATAAGGGGCGTAACTGCGGGGAAGGGTCTTGTGTTCATGAAGTAGGAGCTCCGTTTGCACAGGACGGTTTGATATACATGTCTGGTTTCCCTTCCCTGTAGCGGGGTCCCAGAACTAGAAGGAACTACATGGGAACGGTTTCTAGATGCAGCTGGGTCGTGGCGTGAGCCAACGGACTAAACGTTTGATTGACGGATTTGGTATCCGTCTGCCGGTCTAGTTCGCTTTGCAGCGGAGAGGGCTGGAAGATGGGGTCTTTTTAAAGGCGCTGCACGTATTTTGCCGTTGAAAAAACTGATACTGATAAATACATGCCATTAAGAAAATCGGCCTGACGGCGAGCTTTGAAAAGTTGCAGTCAGTCTCATTCACTTGCGGAAGCCCTAACCTGTGGAGGTCAGAAGATCAAGAAGTCCGTGGAGGCCTTATTTACTTCTCCAGGGCAAGTTCAATATCCTCGTTCAAAATGGCACATTTGTGTACTTTAAGGTAAGATGTGATTTGGTAAGCCCTACCCGATGGACACAATACTGTTCGGGTTGGGGTTAAGGGTTAGGGGTTATGGTTAGGAGTTTGGGTTAGGGTTAGAGAGTAGGGGTTAGGGCAGCTATTTCCCAACCACTCAAAGTAGAACCGCGCATTCCCAATAGTTTTTCTTTAGCATACAATTACTTGACCTCATCGCCTGTGCGTTCCCTGCGTCTCCACCTTTGAAAATCCCCTATTACCATCAATCCCATACCGCAGGTGGCTGGGCTTCGTTTACCTCAGGTAGAGCTACATAATCACATCCGACCTACTTTAATTCACGCTTTTCATGCACGAGTCAGGGGTAGTTTTTTATTTGCCTCTAACTATCCAAAACTTAATTTATGGGAGTCAGAAATTTGTGGTCTGCCGCACGCATTCAGATCCAAATCCTCAAAATGTCCGGTTTGTAGTGAAATATGGTCTCTAGCGTAACGTCGAATCACCGTGCTTCAAACCGAGGATCGCACATATTTTGGGTTGAAGAGGTTCTGGGGTTCACTATTCACCAACTTTTGTCCTCATAAACTTTTGCGTTAATAGCACAGCAAGTATCTCTTCCCCCTTCGCCTAAGGCTCCTCTTATAATGAATATCGATTTGCCCCTTCGTTTCCCCTGCCTTGACGCCTCCGCTCCCCCCTAACAACATGGAAGGGGTGTTGGGTTATGCAGACAGAAGTAGTCACTCTGATGCATCAAGAGACACCTCAAATGCCCTTGCTGTTCTAAATGCTCATGGTACTCAAACACCAGGCGGCTAATCCCTATCTCTGACTCCGTAAGTTTATGCGGCCCGAAAAACCGATTCGATTGTCCCGTGAGACCCAATGAAAAGTGAGCACTCAGATTCGATCAGTTGGTGTGGAATTCGTAAGGAGGACTCAACAGCAAGTCAGTTATCGCACACCATCTCAGCACCAATCGCCTCGGCCTAATTCTGTCACTTGAACACGATGGGTATGGCAGGAGCGGTTAAGATAGATGCTGCTCGAGTCCTCCTCACAATTCCTGCATCGTTCCTCGTGGTTAATCTAGACTTGGACAGAAGAATTCTCAGCAGAGAAAATGTCCAGCTCCCAGCCAGTCTTTTTATCGGTTACATGTAGTAGGTAGTGCTGGAGCTTCCTCTGAATAGTTACCACAGTTCCGTTGCGTCTCCTGATGGTTGCGCAAGCAAATGCCAACAAGTAAAAAAACGCAACAATGAACGGAATCATCGGACGCACATTTTCCGATATCACTTACCCAGTGATAAATAAATAAGCGCATACATACAGAAGGCTTTAGCCCCTGGCATACTGTGACGGCGAATGTTGAGTCTCAGTGATGAAGACCCATCCTCCTCCAGACTGGCAGTTCGACCGTCGCAATTGACATCCACCATCTGTCTAACAGCTGCCAACAACTCCAGCATCCCCACCTTTGGACAGCGCTCCATCACACTCGATTTGGGCCTTCGTCGGATTTTCCAATGGGTTTTCATTATTGCCGACGTTTTCATCGCCCTCAAAGGTGCCGATTTCCTGGCTAGCTTCAATCTACTAGTTGATTTTAGGAATCGCCGACTCATAGACATGCTAGCCAGCCACAAAGCTGTCGGACCAGTGGACGTGACAACCACATCGTGTGTGGCGAACCGGAGGCGGGCTGTCGCCAGTAGGTGGAGGCATCACTGTTTGCGGCGGGGTACCGCGTTGGGGTGAGGAATAGTCACTGCCGTCGATGTAGGCCGGCTTTACGCGATCAATGCTGACTGTGTCGGTCTTGCCGTTGCGGTCGATGACAACATCTTTGTCAGATTGACGAAGGACTTTATACGGCCCGTCATAGGGTGGTTGGAGGGGTCGTCGGACAGCGTCATGCAAAACCAAGACGAAACCGCACGTATCCCGGTCGGGAGGAATGAAGGAATTAGCCGGTGAGGATGGTCGTGTGTCAACGCGGCCTGTCAAAGATTGTCGCAGCCATCGATCGACAAAACGGAGCCGGAGAAAAGGGGGACTGGAGCTGCTGCGCCCCGTCGCAGCAGTGACCTTAGACCAAATTGGTTTATTGTGAGGCAGAATTGCACATCATTCGCCCGGAGCTCTCTCTTCGCACACATTACGTTTTGGTGGCGAGGCCAAGTCAAAACAGCCGGCAGTGACCGCGGGCGCAATGGTTAACAAGGACGTCTACGCCTGCCACACGACCTGATATCCAAGGCGGATGACCTGGCCTCAGTAAATGCGTCTCGGATCTCCCGTAAGCGCGACTAGACTTCAGACTAATGACTGATTTTACGGAAATATAGGAAAACCGTACGTAACTATGTACTACTAACGCGAGGACTTCTTCCGAGTGCTGTCAACTTATGTGACGGCTGGCGTTCTCACTAAAAAGACCAGCAAGGTACAATACATTAATTGACTCGGGATTGTATTTCAAGCACACCAGTAATGCAGTCCAATTTTAGTGTTGTTTTCTGCCTGCAAGCCCTTTTAAGATGATTACTCACTTGTTCATCGGTGTACACGCAAGGTGACTTCAGGGTAAGTAAGAACGCGGTACCACAAGAGGGACTACCTATCTCTGGAAGCCATATGCGTTTGACTCGTAAGCTTTTTGTGCGCAAGTCAGAACAGATCTTCGATATGGCATATAGCTGTGGGCACTTCTCCGATGAGCTTGGATCACGACTAGTGCTCCTTACCACTTGACAAAACGGAGATGGTGAAACAACGAGTCCTACGTAAGTACTTACCACGCTCGTTGGGGGAAAGCTCAATCCGGCCCGTAAGTAATGCTGAAATTCTCCTGCGAGGCCTGTCTCACTCCAGTTCATGTGTAAATATGTTAGCAGGCGGTCTTCTATTTTCTGAGTACTCAGAGAATCTTGTGCTTACCCACACAGGCCCGGGATGGCGTAGCGTGATTGCATAGGCTTGTGAGGTCTAAGATCGTATGCCATGATATCATTCTCAACACGCTACTTGATTATATCGATCGCAGCCAAGGGGAAAAATATCGAACCTCTGAAAGGGGAGGTGGTAAGAAAGGATGTCGGAGCAGCGGGACCAGAAATCAACTGCAATGGTCAGCGCTGTTGCAGGTTAGAAGTAACTCCAGCCTGTGGTGTAGTCGAGCAGTGAGGTCTGATCATGGCCTGTCAGGGGGTTTGTTCCAGTCTAATTTTCCCACAGGTACTCGCGGGCAAAGATAAAGAAAATGGCGCTGCAGGGTGCCCCGAAGACTTCGGTTAAAAGCTGGAGGATCAACTAAAACGCATTGGGAGCCTGAACAGAACCGACAAGCGGGACAACCTGTCGTGAAAACGGAAGCGTCAATCTTTACAGCTAGTTGAATACGGGAGACCAGTGCAATATCAGCGGACCACAGGGTCTGAATACCGCGAATCATGGTTGTCGAGGGCCAAACGCTTCCATCAAGTTCCCACAGTCTACACACACCGGGGAAGTAAACTGACCTTGCACACCTCCGCAGTCATTACCACCACCAACACCGCCACGACATCAACCTCATCACCACAACCACATCGTTATCATTATGACTATCGTCGTCGTCGACATCATCGTCATCAAAAAATGACGACAGTAACGGGGGTCTAACGTAGGGATACACTAAAACCATCGATCGATTCCTCCGCACGCGACTACGGGTTCGGGGTTCGGAGCGTCCATGTTGGCCAGCTATGTATTCACACCAACACAACCGACATTATCGCAGGGACAAGTTCTGCCACGGAAGACCACGACGCTTAAAACCGCCTCATTGTCCATATTTATTAACGTTTGGAGTTGGAGAAGCGGAAACCTTCGAATACACCGCGCTGCTGGCCAGCAAAGCACTCTGCACACCAGGTGAGGCATACATACATCATTTGATGCTAGTAGCTCTCTCCACAATAACGGCATGCAAAACATTTATTTTGAGCTACAAGTAGACACATGCCGTAACACCGCGGGCTGTGCATGCTCACATACGACACGATGGGGTTATGTAGCCCCATCCGATGGACACAATAATGTTGGTGTTGAGGCAAGGGGTGAGGGTTAGAGGTTATGGTTAGGAGTTAGGGTTAGGAGCTAGAGTTAGGAGGTGGAGTTAGGGATTAGGGTTAGGGGTTGGCCAGCTATTTCCCAACCACTCATAATACAACCGCGCATTCCCAATTGCTTTTCTTTTGTATACAACTACCTGACCTCGTCGCCTGTGCGTTCCCCGCGGCCCCACCTGTAAAAACCCCACATTGCCATCTGTCCCGTATTACAGGTGGCTGGGGTTTGTTTACTTCAGGTGCGGCTACATAACCACATCTGACCCAACACTTGGTGAGGAGGACATGCAAAGCATCTTCCCTGGTGCGAATTGAAAACTGAAACTGAGGAGACGACCTTGTGGCCTTGTACGTACCTCCTTGGTGAAGATAGCAATATCCTCTTGAAAGGAGTCCGAGGAGCAGATATCCATTCCTGGATTGCGATGGTTGTCTCGGGGAGTGCACGTTGCCAGCTGACATTTCTCGAAGATGAGTGCCAGCAGGGGAAACAGGGGATGACTAGGAGTGAGGGGAAAACAGGAAACTGGGAAGTAAGGTAGTGGCAAGTCAGGGGGAGGGGGTTCCCAGTGAAAATATACTGAATAGTAGCCTCCGTCAACACCCTGGCTGTCTTTAAAACGAATAGTCTCAACAAGACGTTCTTTCTGAAGTGCACCTTTTCTACCATTATATTGCGATCGGAGGCCACTCGTCTGTAGCCCATACTGAGGAAGACAAATGACAAGGACCCAACCTCAGCATGAAGTTACGTGACATACTTTTCTCCTAGTGCGTTAGGGCTCAAAGGACACCGCATAGTGGTTAGAAATATATACTAAAAGGAGTACCGATAAAGACAAGAGAGACCATAATGGCCATTTCCGGCTCATTAGTCGTCGTCAGCTAACCATAGCCAACTACAAGTAGGTTGTTATTCCGGCTCTCCTTATCACCCTTATTCCTGGTGGCAATGAGACTGATCTCTTGAAACCCAAGGCACAATGGGACGAGCATACCCCGTAGGTCGATCGTGAACGTATTTCTCGCAGGTATATATATATATATGTGTGTGTATGTGTCCTCTGACACAGCGTTCGTTGTCGCCAGTAGCAAGCTGGCAGGCGGACAGAATGGGATCGAGTGAGATCCTAACCACAACAGTGAGGGTCAAACGCCCACTTGACATACACATATATATATATATATGTGAGATGGTGCCGAAAAAGACAAGGAAGACCGGAATGGCCATTTCTGGCTTAGTAGCCGTCACCAGCCAATGGGGATCACTTGAGATTCGAACCGGGAATCTTTGGTCAAAGAGTTTTAAATTCTATCATTAAGCCACGGGCTCGTTGTCCTGTCGCTTGTGATCGGGAATATCAATCATAACAGATGGGCACTCAGCGATCAGGTTACGAAACGTGCTTGTTCGTTTATAAATTCGACACTTAAATTTCAAAAGAAGGCTTGATTGCAGAATTTTCGACAAAATCGTCTTTCTCAATGGTAGCGTGTCCAACTTCATGAGCAAAGGTCCCGGGTTCGAGTCTCAAGTAATCCCCACTTGGGATTGGTATGACTGGCTGATGGCGGCTATTAGGCCAGAAATGGCCATTCCGGTCACCTTTGTCTATGTCGGTACCATGTTATTTACTTCTACCACTACTAGCTGTGCGACTGCCTACGAGGTTTTTAATATGAGTCCCAAGGCACAACGGAACAAGCACGTTTCTTAACCTGATCGGTGAGTGTCCATCTGTCATAATATACATATATGTGTATTTGACAAATGCCATAGAGTATAGAAGAAAAAACAGGAAAGTAAAGACAGAAGGAATGTATGCCAGAATTAGTGAAACTCCGATGAGTTAAGACAAAGCGCGAACCTATCCACTGGGTGATACAATACTAAGCGACGTTATGCAAAATGCCTCAATTTAGTTTTATACAATCCCAGTATCTACGTTAGAGTTCATATCGTACACCGTTTGGAAAATCTAATGAATGTCACCCTGCTTCCCGCATTCGCCTTCCCCTTGTGCGAAATTGCTCACTATTTGTGGTTTTTTTCAGTGGCAAATTAGGGAACAATCATCTACTAGCCAGGTCCGCTAAACCATCGCAGCTATATGTCATTCTGCTGATCATCTAGGCCGTATGCACCGGGGCAGAACATGCAGCCTCTTCGCCGACTCCGCCAAGCGCACCGCCGCACAGCTCTCAGTTCTACCTCGGCTGATTCGAAGGACTGATAGTCGTGCACAGGATTTTATTCCTCTGCCGGTCTGACTCAAACTACATGCAGCTGGGAGCCGCCAAGGAACTATACCGCTTTGCATTTGGTACGTCACAACCATCTACGGTCGACCTCGGCGGGAAGCCCGGATTACTTGACAGTGGGCACTTGAGAGACGACCACACACTTTTCTTCCAAAGTCAGGGTGGTTATTCTTCGCCAGAATTTATGCCCGCCTACTTTCGTGGGGGGACGTTGACATCTGTCAAACCCCTGTAAAATGACGCGAACGTAGTGGGACGGAGAGCGCTGGAACATGCGCCCCCAAGATGGCGAATGGAAAAATGCCGCGAACGTGATTTCCCTGGCGATTAGACGGAGTGGACGAGGCTTAATAGGACTTGTCGGTAGTATAAGTACCCTGCCCATCATGCTCCGAGCTGTCAACAATCAACACGATACGGCTACAGCAGAGGGAACTTTTTCCTGATAACACCCAGAGCCTGTCACCCCCCCGTAACAGCCCGTCCATCTCATGCAGTAAGCACCGACATGTCATACATGACGCCGCATGACAGAACGTGCACATCTCACGTAAGTAGGAGGCTTGTTCTTTGGGGTATCTTAACACATGTGGCGGGGACGGGGTCTACTTGTACTTGTACTTGATACGGCTGCGATCATGCCTGATCTAGACGGCCTCGAAGATGTCACGACCTGTATCTCTCCACGCGTGACGATCCGCGTCAGCAGATCTGGACAGCTCAACCCAATCCCTTCGCCAACGACGTAGACCGAATACCGAAGGTCCAAGAACCACCTCCATGTCTTGACGGACTGTGTCGAGTCGGGTTTTGAACTGACCCCCTCTTCGACGCCTTCAATGGGGTAGCGGTGCCGGATCGAGGGCAGTAACACTGAGCTCCTGAGGTGGACGACGAAGAACATTCCCGAACCACCTCAGTCGTCTTTCTTGGATGGCCTGAGTTATGGGGACGGGGTCGTGTGTGGCACACGTAGACGGGCTGACCGGCTCTGTCAGCCACAGCGGCCACTCTCATCAGCAGTCGACAGAGAGGCTCGGACAGTCGACTGGTGTGATGGAGAGCGAAGAGAAAGTGTGGTTGGCAGTGGCTTTTACCTGACAAGATATAACTCGGTCTCCATGAGAGCATCTCCTAGTGGCAGGAGGACTGTTAATCAGGTTGCAATGGCTGCTTCCTAACTTGCCTGCATGGCACAGTCGTGCATGTGAGATTCGGACGGTTCCCATTCTGTGGGACCCAAGTGCCGTGCGGCACGTGTAGCTCACGTTAAGCTGCTACCGCTCCCGCGCTAAACTTCGGTCAGCCTGGCACTGTCTTGCCACCGGAACAAGGCGAGTGAGGGAGGAGAGAGTGAAGTAGATTCTGCGCAAGTCCGTTCCACTAGAAACTAATTCACGAGCAAATCACCGCTGCTGGGCTGACTTCGTGGAGCAGCGGTGGATGTTGTCGCTTCCGATGGTCAAATTTCCAACTAGAGGCCTACCACCCCGAACCAACTGCATTATGCCCCGGAGGTACTTGAAGGAAGAACGCTAAAGCAAATAGGGGGTATGATCTGCGCGTCGGATCGCATTTCTTCCTTATTTAATGACGTATTTGGAAGTCTATTCGTGTTGAAGCATCAGTCGTCCGAGTGGTTCTAAGGACCTGTCAGTCCATGAGCTCGACTCTACTTGAGAATGCGTAGAATCACCCGTGCGTCCAAGGGGTCGATGATCAGAGCTAGTTCCACCTTTGTAGAATCCCATAGATGCCAGCATAATCCGGGACTGCTGAAACCCTGAAGAGAAGGGTTCTCTTTGTTAGCCTATTTGCCAGCCACTCGGTGGCGTGTTCGCAAGTGACGAATATAGGAAAAGTCTTCTACGAAGGTGCTCAAGACTATGCGCAGGCCCTCAGGTCTGACGACTGGCGTGGGAAGAGGCGACGAGGTCAGTGAATCGAAAGTCTCCCCCACTAGAATCCTGTTTACATGCAAGTCATGGGTACTCTACGCAGGTAGTGTTGGTTTCCCTGGTTTGGATGGGGATCGGTGTTGATTGGACCTGGTAAACAAGAGTTACTGCAGCCCGAAATACAAAGGCTATAGTTTGGTTGAAGACCAGATAAATATTCGTTGTGTTTTCGCGAGTGAACGTAGAGATGGAAGAACAGTAACCATGTGAATTACAGATCCCATTCAGGCTAAAGTACTTACTTTTGAATTGCCTCATTGTCCTTCTTCATATCATCTCTGCCGACCAATTGCTCGGGGGCGACAGCAGCAGGCGTAAGGCTGGCAGCCGAACCAGCACCTTGAGACCCATAGAGTGTGGTGGCTTTGCTGTAAATGGGCTGAAAGGTAGGAGCCTGCATAACCGGAGTGCTGCGGTCCACAGGAAAAGCCAGTGAAGCCTCCACCCTGGAAGGAAGCGAGACCTGCTGCTGCTGCTGCGTGGCTGATGGTGGGTATGCGACTTGTTGGGATGGCTGAGGGCCATTCACAGCCTGTGACATGAGTGGAAGCGCTGTCTCGGGTGAAGACTTAGATGCAGGCGGAGGGAGTGACTGGCCTGCCGAGGGGATCTCAGTGGCGCCCAATGCCACTTCGTTGGGCACGGGTGCATTTAGCCGGTACATTTTTGTGTCCTCTTCCGACCGAGACGCGGATTCGAATTGGCCGGAATCGCTGCGAGTAGTCATAGCCTGGCAGTATGGCAGGCCCTCGGAGCTTGTGACCGTCGGCGGTAGGTCTCTGCTTGATCGTAGTAGGTTGGTCTTGTGGGTTGAGGAGTCGTGGTTTGAGGGGTGTAAACCGTCACAGCCAGTCACCACCAGAGGGCTTGTATGAGCGGGCAGCTGTGATGACATTGTGGAGGCCGGAGAAGGCACCGTGGCCACGTCGCCGTCAAAGTTGCGTCCGGGACTGGTGGTACTTTCGTGTCCATGGCGTACTACGGTGGAACAGGGCGCGCTGAAAAACTGAGGAATGAAAAATGAAAGACGTAAATAGACATCACGTGGAAGAAACGGGTGAGGATGTAAACGCTGAAGTAAAAAACTCTTATGCAGCAGGTTTTCTTTTTCAAGAATCAATGGGTGGAACATGGGTCGAACCATTTGAACTAGATGGAGACGGACACCACGTCAGCTACGGTGTTCATTCCGTCCGTTGGTGCATGGGGAAGTGAGTACACTCTGGTGAATCCCTCCTCAGAGGAACTCAACACGGTATATCGGACACGCTCGAGTATACCACGACGTGACTTGGAAGGTTGTCAGTTGAGGCGATAAGTCGGTTTTCGCTTGGAATGAGAGTTAGACGGCAATGACTGTTTTTTAAGGAGGCCCTTGATAGCAATTCTCTTGGATGGCTTATCACAAATTTCCCCACCCAAGCGTGTTTCCTATGGAATTAGGCAGCAGCACTTCTGCTGTCTAATTTTGTCAACAACTGCGCGTACACCCATCGCCAGTCTCTTTGAGCCTGTCTTGCCATCTGAACACAATGTATGTGGCAGGAATGAGATAGGCGCTACGCAAGTCAATCTCACTACAAACAAGTTCTCGCAAAAGTTGCCGCTGTTTCCATCTGGTAGTACAACGGTAGTCCTGATCACTCGCGGAGAACGGCCTTTCGTAAGCTTACTTCAGTCACTAGGGGAAAAACAGCGGTGTTGTAGCACACTTAGTAGTCCCCTCAGAAGAGCATTGTCAGAGCTGTTTTGGCTGCCGGTATCGACACCATGCAACGCACGCGAGTCTAGCAGCAAGCTGTTCTAGCGTGCTCGGACAAGTACTTAATTGATTTTTGAATGCATTAATTGGCATTCCGATAACTTGTAACTACTAGGCCGGACCTTAGTCGTACGAAGCCTCGTGTTCAGCGTTTCGCGTTTATAACTTATACAGCAACAACTAGCATCGACGACAGTTTCGCGAAGACGCACAAGTGACGTCGGGTCCCAGCGAATAACTGAAGCTTTGGTCTGATCACTGAGATTGTTTACAAAACTTTATCGGCCAGAGTTGCCTGGTTGTAAGAAGTAGTAGTTTAGACTAATTATTCTGAATTCAGTGTTAGTGAATATCTTCAGTGACTCGTAGGCACGTATGTGTACGCGCTTTCCAAAGTAGTAGGTCCTTGGTTTGCCTAGGTGATCATACCTTTTTTTAAATTGCATTCAGTAGAGTTACCAGACATATTTTTTGAGGAAGAACGGGTTTGAAACCGGTTTTTATGATTACACTATGCTAGGTTATTGAACTTGAAGCAGCCAGGCTATGCCCGCATTCTGAAAGTTAAGTCGAATGTCGTCATTAATCTGTCATCGAGTGGTTGAATGGATGTGTGCCTCTATAGCGGGCCACGAGGTAGACACGTTGGACCAACGGGGGGGGGGGAGCCAGATCGGAGTCGGGCAGGTATTACCGGGAATGTGACAGCGAGCCCAGTTGCCGGTCCACTCCGCGCCAATTGGGATCTGTGCAGCCCGCCATTTTTTTGTTTAAAATCCTGGTCAAATGCTTGTTGTGGACCAGAGGATATGGTGGTACGCCTAGGTGCGGGTATTCGCCGTGTCAGCCATCTATGAGCACTCCCACCTCCGGTCCTCTTGACACTGGTCATGACACTGGGCCCAGGTGGGGGAGGGGAGAGTGCAGTAGGCGCAGCACAAATTTGCTATCACTATAAACTAATTCATGATCAAATCACCGTCCCTGCTCCCACCCTGCTGTAGAACACGCGGTGGACGTCGTCGAAATCGACGATCGAACTGTCAGTTCCCAGACTAATCTGTAGTTCTCTTGCTCTTTGCCTGAAACTGGAGAACGGTGGGTGCGAGAAAAGAGAATGAGGTCAGTGCATCGTAAGTCGCCCGCACTATAATACCACTGATAGTTATATCCTGTAACGCCCAATTTTGAGGCGTAATGGTAGTCTTTATAGCTTGAGGCGGAAGAAATATTGAATAAACTGATCTACTCCAACTTCGTAGATAATTTTCGAGGAAATTAAAAAGCGACAATATCTAAATTAGAGTATTTATTAGAAAACACAAGGGGTATGCGGAGGGACCCACTGACGAGCCTAACCCCTCGCAGCTGCGCCATGCAGCGGCAAAACATCGGCGAAACACGTGTGTATGGGCTTCTGGCTAGTACCTGTGCTGTTACTATGGTGTCACCTTACCATATAACCTTTATTGTTATAACCCTTTCCACCGGTCTAAGAGAAGGGCTACAGAATCAGCATCCCTCTGTGCTCTATGGGAGACCGCTTATGATGACAAAGTTAGGAGTCCCTGATTTCGCTACCACCACCACGTCACGTTAGGCGCGGCAGTCTCGCAATTAGGATTTAAATAAAAATGTTAGCGAAGCTGGTGTACAGCATGAGGTGCGGAGACTACAGGAGACGAATCTGCCCTCCATCCTTTCACCAGCCTAACGACGCAGGTGAAGACAATAGAAGTGGAGACGCGTTGATGTGAGCGGGCCACTTTCCTCCATTCTCAATCCCTTTGCCGGCCCGAGATACGACGCCCACTTCATCAACTGGCAGTAGAGCCGCCGAGAGTGCACTCGGACAGGGCGCACATGGTGTGGAATCGAGGGCGATCGAAACTGAAAGTTAGGTAGACAATGGCAAAAGCGTGGGGTCGGAAAGTTTGATGACTGGGCCATCAGACCCCCCAGAGTAGTCGAGTGGATCTCAGAGGCACCCAGGGGTAGGGATTGCTTATATGCCCCCCCTCCACCCCTCCTCCCCGGCAGGACACGGGAGCAGGAGCCACCCGCAATTCAGGTAACTTTGCCGTCCATGTCAGGTGAACTACGGTAAGACGAGAGTTGCGGCTAAGGTTTGGGTGAGTGTTAGGATTAGCATACGGCAGTATTTATCTTTCCTGGGAGTTAGCGCAAGGCCACCTATATAACGG
>CACRXP010000071.1:1118702-1139990 GCA_902702965.1 Spirometra erinaceieuropaei
CCAACTTCGCATGGAGGGCGCAAATGGTCCTCTCGTTTTTGCGGTATCTGAGTGCCTGCTGTCAACAATTCGACGATGTCCACCGAATGCTCTACAGCAAGGCGGAGCAGACACTGTTACTTGCGTGTGAATTAGTTTAAAGTGGTAGTGGACTTGCGCAGCATCTACCGCACTCTCTCTTCCCATTCCCAACCTGGACCCGGTGTCAAGACAGAGTCAAGAAGACCGGAGGTGGGAGACGGCGCAGGTGGCTGGCACGGCCGGAGCCGCACTTGGGCGTGCCATCATACTGCCTGGTCCACACAGCAAATGATCAGGATTTTTCGCCAGCAACAACAACAACTGTGTAAGTGTCTTCGAAGACATCGACTTGAGTGCACAACTCTTTTTGGGTGATAAGATTCGTGCCGGCAATCGGTGTTCGGACGTGGACGCATGCACCGGCTGTCAGTTTTGGTCAGAAATTGATGAAATTTAGCAAGCTCCTCTGCAGGCCAGGTGCATAACTCTCGACTGAAGAGAGACGCAGGCGAGAGATGACTGCTCAAAGTATCCGCATTTCTGCAGGTCACAGCAGACGAACGTGCGAAACAATTCAGCTTGAGTTAAATAATCGATTGCTCCCATTTCGTGCCTCTGAGACATGCTCTCTCGGGCTCTGGTAATGGAGGCCTTAAGGGCCTAGATTCAATTTATCGTTAACCTCTAGGGCTCCAATCAGATTCAATGGACAGGGAGATAGTAACTCTGATCAGTAACTGGGTCAGAATGATGATGGAACGATTTTGTATGAGCAACTAGTGGTACATTCATGTTCACTTCACTGTGTTCAAATCAGATGTTTACATTCAAGCCTGCAGTATGATTTCCAATTAGCCGAATTTCACTAGTTGGAATTTTAAGGCGTTGTTAGTCAACTGAGGAACTGAAACAATCAGGTAGACACAGAAATCGTCAGAACACTTATTTGGCCTTTTAACTGGCAACTTTGTTGAAACTACGTTAAACTTCCGTAAAAGTGAACATTTGGGGGGGGGGAATAGGGCATTCATCAGGCGCTTCGCAACAGCACTCCAGTGCACCATCGAAGATAAGGAATACCAGAAACTTTCTGCGTTACTGTCGTCCGTCTTTTATTGCTGATGATAACCGACAGCCCCTGTTTTCTCCCGTTCTTGTATTTCATGATGCCGCAAATTCAGATTTCTGTAAAGCCTACTGAGCTTGACCTCCCTTGTATCTCTACGTCCAGTGTCAGCACTATGGGTTTTTATCCATACATATATAGTACGACAGAGTTGAGGCGAGTTCGTGCAGCTCGTGATCGTCTTCGGTAATATTGCAATACGTGTCCCGGACATACATATGTGTGTAATATACACGGCCCGTGGTCTGACGAAGAGCTGATAAGACAAGCCTCGAAAATTTACACGATAAAAGTTATGTTTTTCCCAACTAAGCTCATCACTTCCTAGTCAAATATATACATAATGGCAGAGGGACGCTCGCTGATCGCGTTACGAAATTCAATCGTCCTGTTGTGATTGGGACTCCATCTCTCGAGCCCTAGCAACAGCCGCATAGCAGCGTGTAATAGAGGTAAAGTGACAGAACTGAAAAAAACAAAGGAGACTGGGATGGCCATTTCTGGCTTATTATTCGTCGTCAGTCAGCCATACCCAGCACCGAACTGTGCAATCCCAAAGCACAACGGGACGAGTGAGTTCCGTAACGCAATCGGTTAGCGTCCCATTACCATTGTGTAAACCGGTCCGCAACCGACAGGCAGGCGAGCCTGCAGCTTAATGGTTAGGTCGTTGGACTTCCAGCCAACAGGTCGTGGGATCGAGCCCCAGGGGTCCGCCGCATGTGCTACTGCGTATCGATCGGCACCCCTCTCTTCGACTTTTCCCCGAGATTTTTACATGACGTCCAATCCAGTATGCTGATTAGTACGTGACTTGATTAGTACGAGCATGGCTTCAAGAAATTTTGAGCCTTTTTATTAGGGCGGACGTTTACTGGTAGAAATGTCGGAAAAATATCGATTTTTGGGCAAGTTTGGAATGTTAGCCGCTTTTGTACATTTCCTCAAGTCCGACGCCAACCCGGGGAGCCGACGTCGAAAAGTTACTAACAAAGTTCTTACCTGCCCCAAAGAACCATGCGCCGCTGTGCGGCTGCTGGTGGGGCGCGAGAGAGAGCTCGAAGGCACAACGAGACGAGTAATTTGCGTAAGAACGATCGGTGAGCGCCCCTCCTCCATTGTATATTCCCGATCGCAACTGACAGGATAACGAGCCCGTGACTCAGTGGTTAGAGGAGTTGGACTTCTGACCAACAGGTCGCGGGATCGAGTCCCATGGGAATGGCTGACTGACGACCGCTAATCAGTCAGAAATGGCCATTCGAGTCTCCCTCGTCTTTGTCAGTAATGTCATTTTACCCGTATACTTGTGTGTGTGCATGTGCAGAACGCGGCTTCGGACCTCAGGGGTTGCAAAAACCTCGGAGCTGGGTATGGCCGGCTGAAGGCGCCTAATAATTCAGAATCGACTATCCCGGTCTTCCTCATCTTTGTCGGTAGGCCTTCACTGTATATATATGTATTCTGAGGGAAATGCGTCTTTTGAGAAGAGGAAGTACCAACGAAAAAGAGAGATTGGGATAGTCATCCCTGGCTTGCTAGCGGTCACTAATCGGCCACATCCGATCCCAGATCTGCGGGATCTGATATTCGAGCCCGCGACCTTTGGTCGTCGAGCGTTTTTAAGTCCAACGCTCTACCACTGGGCCACAGGCTCCTGCTGGCTGTGATCGGGAATATTAGCTGTGGTAGAAGGGAATTCGCCGACTGGGTTACAAGACATGCTTTTTTCGTCGTCCTCGGACTCAATCTATGGCCTTCACAGACAGTCGTGTAGGAAGGGATGCCGACCAATACAAGGTTGGGGTTGCGTATGGCTAGTTGACAGCGACTTATTAGCTATAAAAGGTCATCCCACTATCTCTTGTCTATGTCACTGGTTCTTTTTGGTTAGTGCGCACGTTTTAGGTTCTAAATATTTTTACACTGTCGCCTGTTTTTCTCCTAATAATAAATTTCTGATTGTGCGAATTGTCGTCTTCGAAAGAAGGTTTTTGATATCTAAAAGTACGGCCTATACTAAGTACCTGCTGCAACCTCAATCGCCTGCAGATAGATACAAACTGTCTTGAAATTTCGGCGAGAAAGTTGTCCAGGCCTAAACAAATTCGCTTAAAAACAATTCGCCCGCCTAAAGGCAGGCCTATTTCTGACAGCCCAGAGGTAGAAACATCAGAAGTAGGGGATCGCGATTCGTCCCCATCTGCACCAAACGGTTTCTTTCTTGGAAAGTGTCCTCATTTTCCTAATCTGACGAGTAAAGTTTTCTGGATAGGAAATGACAAAATGTCCAATACTCGGTTAAAAGAATTGTCAGCTTTTGCCTCCACTTATGTCTGGCAACCCTACAAAACGGCCGTGAAAGAGGAGGAGGCCGGCAGTAGGTCATCGGTCCCAAATTCTTGGGGGGGAAGCTTGAGTCCTCACGGTGTACAAAATGCTAGGTCTTATATTCGATCAATTTAGCGAAATGCGTTAAACCAAAATATAGCTACCCCCTGAAATCAACCTCCCGACCGCGCTGTAGCCCATGAAAACGACATCTCCAAACACCATTACAATGCCCTAGGTGAATGTTGTCCATAATGTCTGAGAGAACGGTACCAGCAAAACTAACCCTTAGCAAGGTCCTTTCGAACTAAAGAGCACAGTCATAGACTGTGCATTCCCTACTGAGCCTTAACTAGTTCAAATATTGAGCCTTGCCCCTATAACTATACCGTTGAGACAGACCAGTAGAAAAAGAATACTTTCCAGCGGATCATTTTGGGGGTTTCAAATCAAATGCTGACGCCCACCTAACGAAAGAAAGTAGCACCCATGTAGGCATGCATTTCAGGGGGCTGGTTATATCTCTGTCTTGCCGCAAAATGTGCCCAAAACAGGTTTTAGTGCAGCCTTCGAGCAGCTCAAGCCGTCCAGCCTACGGGCCTCAGAAGTGCAAAACACGCTTTTATTTAACGTCCAATGCACTTTCTGGCAATGTAGAAACCCCTCGCTAATGTATTAGAGAATAAACTAGCAAAGTGTAGCATAAACAACAAGTGGGAAAAGCTTGGACATAGGCCTGGGAAACGTCCGAGTTTTATAGACCTTGATACATCGGAACTCCCACCTGGTGCAGGTACTTTATTAAAGACCCAGGTTCTATGGTTTCACCGAATTGCTGCTGCCCATATATTGTCTTGCCACCGGGGCAGCGTGAGTGGGGAGAGGAGGTGCGGCGTGTGCAGCACAAGTCCGCCCCCATGTAAACTAATTTTCGCCAAAGTCACTGGTGCCACACTCACTCCGTGGGGCACTTGGTGAGCCTCGTCTCTTGTATCAGCCCCACGCTGAACACCACGTATTTCTCGGTATAATTCCAACAATTAAATCTTAATTTATAATGCCGGGGCAAGATTTGTCCGGTTAGGGCCCAGAGTTTGGCGCTATACCTTTTGGTTAAATACTGTTAGCCTTAACGAAATAACCGCGTTGGTGAGCCGGACTCCTCGTAGACGCGGCATGTAGCCACTGAAGGGTGGGTCAACGCATACCCCGACTTCTAGTTAATATCTGCAGCAAGAATGTGTTGAGGCAATCTCTTGTGTACGGTGCACAATGCCGATGGCTTCATGGAATATGGAAATTCCCTCAGCCTTCCATGCAACTGTTAGAATAACTGTTAGCTCTAGTCTTGACTTAAAGGCTGCAGCCGGGTCTGACTGGCATTGTGAGTCTGCTTTGTATTCATTCTGTTTATTGGCTCTTCTATTGAGTCATACAACCTCTGTAAACGAGCATGCGTCCAATTTTCTTATCCAAGGGCCTTCATAAACAGATAAACGAGAATAATTTTGTCCCTGGCGTTGTTACTGAAACGGATTTTTGGCAGTAGCAGTTCACCTCTCGGCAAAAACAGGTCTCGTAATTGACAAAATTAATTTCCAAAAAGCTCGAACCGAAAAATACGAAAGAGAGATTGAAATCGTCATTTGTGGTTCTTCGCAGTTGTTCGGTGGCTGTACTTCAATACAAAGCCGGGGCTACCAGGGAGTTGAACTTGTCTGATGAAATTCGGGCTCGTGGCTGGAATGGTGTAACGTCAGCCTCAATAATTACATAAGTAGGCAAAAAATCTCAGCCCTCCCATTCGGGGGTTCAGGCTGGTCTGAATAAGGAAAGCGAATAAGCCAGAAATGGACATTTCAGTCTCCAGTGACTTTGGCGGTATCTCTAGATCATTCAGTGCTCGTAGCTTTATGATGGCCTGGGAAGGTTCTAGGTCGGATCTACAAAACAAAGGCTGGTGATCGTAGTCCACAAAATAGAAGCTCTCCGAGTTCATCCCGATCAAGCCGTCCAACCCACTTCATAGGGAACTTTGGCCAAAAAGTGGCGGGTGCAGAATAATCGCCTCTATCTTGGGCAAACCAATAATCAGAGCAGCATGTAGGGCACTCCCCGAGGGTGACCCAGCAGCCATGGTTACAGGACGTGGAAAGAATCGATGAACGCACCTCAAACATGACCTCCAGCGACAGTGGTTGCTGTAAAGCGTTTTTGACAGCCACATGATACGGAACATGTTCGCATGCCAGACGGTCAGCGATGACACAAGACATGGGAATAGGAACCGCCAGTAATACAGGTGGCTCTGCGGCAAATCCCAGGAAGGGTACTTAATGCCATGTCTTAATCCTAGATTTGAACTTGGTCAGATGTGGTTATGCAGCCGCACCTGAGGTAAACAAACCCCGGTGGTAATAGGGCATTTTACTGGTGGGGTCGGGGAACGCACAGACGACGAGGTCAAGTAACTGTATGCAGGAGAAAAGCTATTGGGAATGCGCGGTTGTACTTTGAGTGGTTGAGAAGTTGTTGCCCTAACCCCTAATTCTAGCCCCTAACACTAACCCCAAACATTATTGTGTCCATGAGGTGCGGCTGCATATCCGCATCTTACCCTGAACTTAGCCATAATCCCAGCCTTACCTCTGTCTCTAACCTTAAGCTTAAACCTAACCCTAACCTCAGTCCTAGCCCTAATCTCCCCGGAATTTAATTCAAGGCCACTCGTGCCAGGGAATGTTCCTATTCCTGCGTCCTACCCCTTGGCAATCTACGTTGCAGACTTCGTGGGCAACTGCCTTCGGGAAAAATGGCCTACGTGTTAATTTTTTGTTGAATAGATTCGAGCTATGGCCTTTATATGAGCATGTTCGCATTGCATGAATTTGCGCCGAGCAACTTGCTGAAAGTTCTAAACGTTAAGTACAACCTAGTCGACGTCTGTACCCCCCCCCTGAAGCTCGAATCTTTGAGGAAAAGGACGAGTAAACACTGCCTCTTTTCACTTTGACCCAACTGTGAAAAACTCGGTGCATCGGTGGGATTCGAACCTACGACAGCAAGGGAAGGCTTTAGTACAGCCAACGCTCCAACCATCTGAATTACGAGGCCCCATCGGACGACGCGAGTTGAATTAAATTTGGGTCAGGTTTGCCCTTCCGACTTACTGAAACGTTTGGTACCACCAAATCTGATGCAGTAAACTGACTGACCAAGCAGGATTTCCTAAGTAATGCATCTAGAATCCACTAGATGACTACCAGGCTCACGTAATTCACATGTCTTTTGGCATATTTCAAATAATTCACTTCGACCCAACTGTGAAAACCTCGGTGCCTCAGTGTCTCTTTTACCCAGATAGGTTCTGCAAAGGCCAAGGAACCTGTATATACAGAATGTTTCGGTAGCCGTCGAAACATTGACCCGAGCCTTCAAATAATCTGCCAACCAGGAAAGGTAACTTGAGGTCATAATTGCCACCCAACCAGTTCCCAAGTTCACTCATGTACGATTGTATGCTGAATTTAAGTTGGAGATTTTTCCAGCCATCTGGTCAAAGTGCTTTCGAGAACTAACAATCGTTAAACTAGAGTGACGGTCTCCATGAGTTATCAGGCTTACGGAAAACTGAGTTATACCCCCTAGAGAATGCGTGAACTCGTCATTTCTGCTACTCGTTTTACAGGTATCTGTCAGTCTGAAATGTGATACTTTAAAGCCTACGACGTCTGTTTCGTTAGGAAGTTCAGAAAATCATGCCTATTTTACTCCATCACTTCAATAGTTTGAAAAATACGTGGTACGTATGCTTACTCGAGCTCAGGGTTCCGGGAGCGAGTGCCTTTGTCGCTCATAAATGATTGAAACAGACGGGTCAAGCTGCATACCATGTAGGCTACGCTGGCATACCCGTGGTTTTTGGATGCCACGCATATTCAGGTGGACGTTTCAAAAAAGTTCCATAGTTACACTTCCTCGAAACCGCAACTTGACCTAACGACAAATAAGAAGTTGGGGGTCGCAACTTTATACAACCACGAGCATACTAGGCGAGACTGTTGTGTACTTTCCGAGGAAGATGATGGAATTCACACCAGCACCAACCATCGGAGAGGACACGCAGTCTCCTGAGTAGGTCGATTTTCCCGGGTATTCATAACACTAGTGATTGCAGGGGTTCCCAACCGAAATCCAGCTTGCCACCACGCACGCACTAACTGTGGATTCTGTACCATTGGGGGTTAGTTTATGTGACAAAATTGCAGGAGATTAGACTCACACATCCTAAACTTTCTGAAAGGCTATTAAAAGAGGCAAAGAGAGTTGAATTTGGTGAGCCTATGAGCCGAATCATTTACTTAATTCATCTTATTCATATCTCTGACGAAAACTCGTCCAAACAAACTTGGAATGATGGATTATTAATTGGTGATGCACCATCAGGTCAGAGAGTTGACTGTAATTGAATACTATCCAGGCGGGATCGCCACTGCGCACGGGTCGATCTTGGTTTTCTCAATTAGAAATGTGTAACACAAAATGTGCCCACTCTGAAGTGCTTCCATATTTTCAGAACAGGACATCTTCCTTCTATCTCACTTTGCCATGAATGTCATCATCGTGTGCTTGAGTCTACGAATTAAATATATCTTACAGTCCACGGCACGTAATTGGGAGGTGGACCTACTTTTAAAATGTCAGTACTGGACTAGGCCTTTGAGCTAAAGTATTTTTCTGGATATTTGGAAAATCGCAGACTATTTCAAGACCGCGATGAGGTCACAAACGTAAACTGTTCTCTCACGAGTAGAAAGTTTGCTCATAACCTCAACACTAGACGGGCCTGGTGAAGCAAAATGGTGTATTGATTATTCGTACTAACGATACTCCTGTCGTCCAGATCTCAGGCAGAAATCATACAGCACAAAACTGGGAGTCGGTGGTTCGAGTCCGTCTGCAGACACTTATTATTTACCCTTTCCAGTGAATGAATCTAATTAGTAGGAAGACTACAGATCATATCAAGCCCCTGACGCAGCTCCAATTACAGACAAGCTTCGGCTCTATATGCATAAAGCCAGCCATCGCAATCCAAGTAAAGAAATTTAAGCATAGAAAAGGTTATCGCATTCAGAAATGCCAACTACTCCAAGCCAGGATATCAGGGAGTGAAAACAGATCGATCCATTGCTGCGAGGAAAACGGTATCTAGGCAAATCGGGTGGTTGTTGTGAGTTGGAAGCGCGCTTCCCACAATAAACTATACACAGATAATGGACTTCATAGGGGTTATTTGACCGAAACAGACCTCTTCTCTAAAATTAGCCGTTGTTGCTACCTGAAATGCAGGACAGCGCCCATCACCAAACAGGAAATAGGAGAATCCTACACTAACGAACACGGGTGTTGCAAAAGTGGATGGATCGGACTTGATTCAGTTTTAAATTCTCAGAGATTTGGCCGCAGAGGGCTGTTCAGTGTTCGAAAATCTCGAAGGAAAACAAAATTTGGAGGTTCCACAAAATGGCTGTGTCCCTGTTCACTCAGACCAAAAGCCTGCCCGCCTACTTCGGCTTTGCTGAATTTCAATAAAGGCTGTGATGGGCGTTTCGCAGACCGAGGAGAGACCGCACATGCACGAGTCCATTCGACTTCCAGAGGACACAAGTGGTATATCGGTGCACATCCATTTTGATGTATATGCATACATAAGTCTGATTTATCTTAACAAAGACGAATTAACGGGAAGGCAGAGGTGAGCATCCATTCGATATTGCAACGAATCTGTTTATAGGACCTCATTTATTGACCACCCAAGCAGTGTTTCCACACTTTTTTTCCGGTTCAGGTGTAGGTGGGCGAAAGCGCCAGAAATAACGACTGAATCGGCTACCTGAATCCTACCTGGACAAGATCCCATTTCGTAGCCGTACCTGTTATGGGTTAAGGGTCAGGGTTAGGGCTTAGGCTGGGCCTTGTCTACTGTAGGCACGGCTACGAAATAAAATCCGACCCTTTCTTGGTTTGCCGCTGTTTCTTAGAATGTTAACTAAAGCTCAGAGGACGGCAGGTACGTGCGGCCTCATTTCAGAATAAGGCTTCTGCATAGATAGGTCTAAGATGCTTGCGCTTGATTTCTCTCCAAGTACCTTTTCCCCGCTGGAAGTAGCTGAGTAATTACTTTTAAGATGCCTTTTCGTGTGGTGTCTGCAGCCATTTGGGGGAATACAGGTTATGGTTTATGGCGTAGCTCAAAAGGTGGACACATGAGAAAGCGGGCAGGCCAGTCTGCGTAGTTTTCAAAGGGATCTGGTAATTACAAAATGACTCGAAAAGCCCGCTGAGAACAGCAAAATCAGAGAGCACTCGTGTCTTATAGGAGTTCGTTCTCCGTGGATCCATATGTGATTACCGAACTACAACTGCACCCGAGTCAGTCTACGGTCTCTCCACGGGGCCCAGGTGGATGATGGAGGAGAGAGTGCAGTAGGCGCTGCGCAAGTCTGCCATCACCGTAAACCACTTCCCGCACAAATGATCGTCCTGCGTCCACCAATGCTGTGGGGCACACGGTGGACATCATCGCATTCGACGATCGAACTGACATATTAGAAACCCCTGGGTTGGTAAACCAACTGTAAAAAGCGGTTGAAAGCTTACTGCGGCACATAATAAGAGAGCATAATTTACGCGTCCGAACGAAACAAACTTGCAGACTGAAATCCGAGACGGTATGCATTTTTGGACTGGCTGCACGTTCGTGCGCAGAAGACACCAAGAAAACTACTGGCAATGCATTTACAACGGAGAAAAAGACTCAGCAATTAGTCAACTCCTTAAATCTGACCGAGTCGTACGTTAAATTGTTGCGTTTGTTCGTCAGGAGTGTCGACGTAGCAAAATGTGGGGCAAATTAGTTTGTCCGGTCTGCAAACCTTTGAAACTTGGCTCTCCATTATAATTGATCACGAACAGTTTTATAAACCGTTAGCCTCCGTGTTGAAACTCATGCAGGCTAGTACTCACTAGTTTTTTTTTCGGAAATCAGGAGTGAAGATTACCAAATCAATCCTAGGAAAAACACACTTCAGACGCCTAGGGAGACTGCGCTCTGTCTGTAAGGGACTTGCGTTAACGAGCGTTCACAATCAGCTCTCCTGATGCGCTACTAGAAGCCAATTCTGAAACTAGTTTCGAAGATGACTAGAGTGCTTTGGGGAAAGGTCTTTCACAATCCTTCGAAACTCTCCGTTTCTCGAAGTTATCCCGAAAAGCAAGTCCTAAGGCCGGGAGAGGGTAAATTAAAGCATCTGTGTGTGATAACTTGGCAGGTTAGGTTTCATTCCAGACCGAAAAGGCCAACATTCCCAGTGTGACGACCGAATTCAATTCCTCTGATCGACCGCACCGCGGCGGCTGTTGCTGTGCCGTTCATTATGAGGGGCTTTAGTGAGTCATGACTCAACGAAACTGCTCATTAATGCGTTTTTTGCTAAAAGGCAGTATTACGGCTTCTACCGTCTAACATAGAAGTGTTAGGACGCACCCGAACAACCACGAACTTGATAAAATCTAATCAGTAGGATCGCAGTTGGAAGCAGTCGAATGAGATGCATATGGTTTATCTGAGCTTTGTCAAAGTGTCACATAAGCGCGAGCATACTCAAATCCGTATGCATCGTAGAACTGTGGAAGATACGATTTTCCTCGAAAGTGCTTTACTATTAAAAAGTGGTTTATCGTAGTGGGATACAAGCATTCAGCAAATGAACACAACTGAAGCACCAAACGTCGGTAGTCACAGTAAGTACTACACAAATTACCGGAGGGGTGTGCTGTATTCATCTACCTTTGCTGTGTGATTACCGACCGACTGCTGCCCCACTTAGTCTTCATCGTGGAAACTGTCTCAGTCATGACAAAAAGCTTTGCCGTATCAGTGAGGTTGCTATCGCCTTCGTATTCATTGCAGTAAGCTCCGCAAGCCCAACCGAGTGAGCAATAGGCACTCTATGCCTAACGTCTAAGTAAAATCAGATTATCTTCAAGTCGGCTGTAAACAAAAAAACTGTGAAAGAGCCTGGGTCAATTATCATCTTAAAATCACAGTTCAAGTGTCAGATCTTCCCGGTATGGGTTTTGGGGCAGAATAAACTGATGACAACAGGTAAGCAATACTACTCACCCTTGTAGTAAATTGTTCCGGTTAGAAAACTAAACCTGCTAATCCACTTGTCTGTCTGCGTGTAGCCAGCTTATGTCCCCCTCCGCCCTCACATACTGGAGTCCCATTAGTTCATAGCATTTGTTAGTTGACCTCATTTGGGTCTAAGTTCCTAGGTATTGCCGTACATACATGTGGCTGTATGTCACACCATCCACTGGCGACAACCTCATTACTAGCAGGTCAACAGGTTCGGACAGGCCACTGGTGCATGAGAGAGGAAAGGAAGACCGAGGCCGATACCGATACCGGGTTATGGTAATTCGGCGTGTTGCTCAGTAAAATAAATCTGACGTGCTTGGAACTACCAGGGCGAACTACAATTTGCAGCTTTGAAAGTTGCCAACCGAGGGAACAAGACAGCCGTCCTCAGGCTTGTGGGTCAGACTGCAATGGCTTCTTCGTCTGCGAGATGCAAAAATCCATTACCGACAAAGACAATGGACACTGGAATGGCCATTCCGGTCTCCCTTGCGTTTCTCGGTAATGGTATTCTGCCTATTTTACGCGCCGTTGTACGGCTGCTGGTTGGGCTCGAGAGAGCGAGAGCCCTAAGACACAACGGGACGAGCGAGTTCCGTAATACGATCGGTGAGCGCCCCTCTACCATACAAAAGCCTGTTCATTGAAAGCTGGTTCACACGTGTGCATATTCGGAAGCTGGAACACGTGTTGGACGGGTAGGCGGACTGCCTGACTTTGTCGGGCCTTTCGTCCACATCCATGCCCTGTCATCCTAACACTGTTGCGCCATTGGAGCATGGGCGGTATGGGAACGAATGAGGTAGCTGCATCGAAAGCCCACCTACTCTACTAGAAGCAGGTTCACGTGCAAGTCCCTAGTGGTGGTCACTGTCGATTACTGCGAATGCGAACGCAGGTGCAGTGGCAGCAACACTTCACCTGTACTGTTACCGTAATGCGATCTAAAGGTGAAATGCTTCAAGAATGTCGTGCATCATGCTTACTGGAGCTCCGACGCACAAACTCAACGTACCTTCCAGGGCAGATATTTGCAGATCACCAGTACGGGCCTCGGCTAGTAAAGGGCGGAGTCTCATGAAGCTATTCGCACCCGGGAGACGAGCGGTAGAGGTAGGGATGTCATTTTTTCCTCTTCGGTCACATTCGATAATTCGCCTCCTTTTAGGCTGGAAGTTGCTGACACCCATTTATCTGCTAATTTCGTAGTTTTCATTTGATCATGCTACTCAGTGAGATCCTCTATCAACAAGCCCAGGACGCTTTCGAATAACCGGAAAAGTCGCGATAAGTGAGCTTAGCAAATGTCCCCATCTCCTAGGGATATTCCAAGTACGCTTTTGCATTGACCATACCGCTGTGGCTGACCACCTGCGTCTAAGTGTCGAAGAAGATAAAGTACTGCCTAATCTAGCTTTGTTTCCATATTGAATGGGGCATTTGATCACTACAGATGTCAATTAGTCTAAGTGAAAAACCCGCTCTCCGTATCTGAAATGTCAGAGCTGTCATCGGAATAAATTATTAGGACAGGCGTGATCGCCTGCTGGATAATTTCGTGTAGAGATGGGCATAATCTGGTAAACAATCGCAATCAGTAGTATCGGTAGTGTAAGGCCTAGTACTAGTCTTCCGTGTTTTTCATGCTACTGTTCACCGTGGCAGCAAAGACCGGAGATGGAGAATAAAGAAACTGAAGGCGTACGCGCAAATCGGCCATGGGTAAGGCACATTCATTAGAGTCCTCGCGTTACAGGTAGCCTTGTGCCAAATGCCAGGGTGGGGTTAAGGTTGGGGTTAGCTATGGAGGAACCTCAATCCGTCCCAGAGGTTATCTAGAGAGAACTAAGACCTGGAAGAGCTGTCCCCTTCGTGCGCAGACAGCGCGGTCACCAAAGTACGCACCGCCCCCCTCCCCCTAGAAGAGGGCAGCAAAGAGCCGCCCATTTTTGGTCCACTTGTGTGTGTGACCAGAGTCCAAATGCTGAGAAATGATCACCCGGCGAAAACCTGCATCGTGCTGTCGGGCAGCCAGAGGGAGTAGGAGGGGATGAAAACGCAGAGTGGCTGCGGCACGCACGTACACGCGTGGGCGGCGAAAATACAACATGATACATTTGGTGCGTATGGAGTGCGAGTTGCACCTCTCCGCTCATACTTTGGGGTTGGCAACTGTGAGGAGACGGGGTGAAGGATTGTTACCTTAGTCACTGTGGGCGCAAGCTGACCTGGGTTGACAACTAAAAGCACGTGGGTGGGGGGAGGAGTAAGAGGGGACATTTGACGACCCAGTAACCGGAGCGAGGTGTAGGCAGTTTCGATATGTAATCCTCGTGTTTCCCAACATCTCAGCGGTATTGCTGTTTAGAAGCCCATTTGAGTTAATTTAAGGGGCCATCTAGTTACGTCGCAGGAATGTGTTTGATCCTACCTTTTAACGAACACCTCTAACTGGTGCTGCCATCCAGCCAGATTAAGAACGCCCATCTCGGTAGAGGAACTCAGGCACGTTTACGTGGAGCAAGGTAAGGGCTTCGGTAGATAGACAGAAACGCACATATGGATGAAACAGTAAGGGGATACCTCAAGTATCCCCCCCCCCATCTCATTGCCCCAAGAGAAAAATTATGTAAGATTTCAAACGATCTGCAGCGGCTCATAACACAGGATTCGTTCCAATTCGTTGAGGAGGAAGTAATCCAGCCTTATTGCCTGAATTCTGGGGCGATCTCGTGGACAGAACTACTTCTAATCTGGGTGCTAAAGTGAGTAGGGTGGTGTGGAAGCAAAGCCATGTGTTGCCTGAAATAATTCAGTAATCATCCGGGGAGGTAAACATCACCTACCTGCACGGAAGTCATATGTATTTCCGACAGCTGCTGGACGGCGGGCAAGGTCACAAATCGAGTAGTAGTCAATCGCCGGCTCCTCTGCCAACCGGGGCGTAATCAAAACGGACAAGTATAACCCCACCAACAGGGGGTGGTGTCTGAAGGTGGGAGTTCTGTGATTGATTGACAGGCGCTGGACTTTGGAGAGGAAGCAGAAACGAAATAACCCTGGCAGAGTTCTGGCGTAGTGTATGCGGTGGCGCAAAATCCAAGGAGGTCGATTTACAGGTCAAATCCGACACGTCCAGCGGCAGATGGCGGCAGCAGCAGCAGCAACGGGAGAATTCGGGTCAGGAGAGGCAACGGGCTGACAGAATTCGAGACAGTTGGGTGACAAATGCCCTCATTCCAACACCAGACAGAGTTAGACTAGTCCTCCACTCGCCGTCTGCTTGAGTCAGCGCGCGTTCCTGTGCCCCCTGGGCTGGTTTGTAGGGGAGAGATTGAAAAGTAGACAGCTGTCAGAAGGGGCCGATGTGAAAGCAGCGACAATTCGGTGGAATGCGGAATCCGACCCCTGTGCGCTACTGACAGGTCCCAGCCGTAACGGAGGTAGAACCGACGCAACCGCTCTCTTCCTACAGAAACAACAGCTATTTGGACGGGCCTTAGACGGACGGCACATCCTGTCCGTGCGCGTGCATGCATCCCTGCTCCCGGTGCGCACGTACGTCCGTCTAGAGGGTTTGGAGTGTGGGGGGAGGGGAGGGGGGAGGAAGTGGGTAGACGGTCGCCACTGCCAGCATTTTACTCCCGATGACGAAACGGGAAGACGTTCTGGTCTGACTCCATGTCCTTGTAGCACGGACATACATCATCGTCTCTCACCCTCTGCCACTTGACGTTGGTTGGAGGACGCGTCACCACGCCCTCACCATGCATCTCTCAAATGGCAAATCAGGACAGCGCGACAGTGTCCAGCGCGCTCACGCACTAGCTCGAGGGTGCAGCGATAATGACGGATTACCCCTGTCAGACCTGTGCAGCCCGCGTCCGGGTGCGTTGTATTACCCCGGCAGGACGCGATGTCCAATCAGAGCACCATGGTAGTCGGGATCCTCATATCAATCTATGCGCGACCGCACGCGGGGTTGGATGAGTGAAATGTCAGTCTAGCTCATTTTCGTTTGACTCCTTGCCTGTCAAACCAAACTGCCCTGTGCGCCCATTCAGGCGCGCTTACCGCAGGCTTGCTGGCACGAGCGAGCCAACCAGAGCCATCGGAAGCGCTAGTGTCGCGCTAATTGGTGAGCCTGCGTAAATTAGCGATTGTAAAAAGGGCTTGATTATTGGCATGTGTGCTTGTTTGTCGGCCTTCATCGATCAACGTAGTGGATGGGTAGATCAACACCCGCCCTACAACTAGCTCTGCAAGTAACACCTACTATCAGTAAATTAAACTTGATTACTTTGGTTTTCGAAACACGGTTTCTCGTTCACGATTTAAGTGACTGTCGTCTCAGGTGCAAATGCTGTACGCCGAAGGCTGCGAGCAACCTGGTTGGATGTTTTGGTCAACTTCGCTGTCAGGAGTCATGAAAAAAAAAACTAGGATTGTAAACTGCCCCGAGAATGCCCACAATGACTTGCTTGACTGGAGGTTCAGTCGCCCTATTCCGTAACTTCCTCTTCGGTTTGCAATGGGAAATGTTCGAAATAAACTCACTAGTCTGATCTCCGGATTTAAACCAATCATCAGCGAATGGAAGTTTGGATTCATTTTCCGGAGATGAACTGCGCTTCGTCCACAAAAAGCCAGTCCAGTTAACATAACTTTATTTCGACTGAACTTACTGCTGCGCCAGTAGTTTGTGTAAAAGGTCATCCGAATGACATAATTAGAATCGGTGGGCCAAATCGCCGCTCGACCTGACAAAACTGCCGAAAAAGATAAATGTCAAGAAATACGTCTGTGTTAGTCATCATTGTGTATGTAAGTAGTGTGTCTCAGCTGTCGCTCCTAGATGGCCTCTTACAAGGTAAAGCGACGCGTCCTATTCTGTCATGCAATCAGGCCGATCCGGTGGATTTGACTTCTGTCATTATAATTGACGACACAGCGGTAAAATCAAATTACCTGCATGAACCTGAAATAGTTAGCAAACATGAGAAAGCATTATCTACTACTACTTCGCAGGGAAATGCGTTAGCGAGTTCGTACAGTTTCCTCGTCTGCTTTTTGCTTATCAGGTTTTCTCCAAAAAACCAAAGTTTGCAATTTCACAAAGGAGTTCGACGGTTGACACAAAGACCTAGAGGAGCCAGGCGAAGAAAACCAGTTGTAAAACTTTAGTGTAAAGTACTTCTGAAGTAAATATCCGTGATCATTTTATCTGAAATGTGTGGTCCGAAGATCTGCTTCTATCTTCTTCGTGAGAGAGGAACGAATAGTTTTTTTTTCACCGAATTCCCTCATTGTCCGATCACTTGTTGGTAAGATCCTGCTGGAGTTGGCGTCACTACAGTTAGGTTAAGTGGATTTATTTAACTCGTCTGTGGAAAGAAAAATTACTTAGGACACCCGCGGTAAGCACAGCACGACATATTTTCATTTTTGAGGGAGGATTTGGTCAGCTGCAGTTCAAAGCCCGTGTTTTTGTGCGACTATGAATTTATACAATTTGACAATAATTTCCTCCTCTTTTTCTTTTTTAGGATGCTCTTTGGCGTTCTTTGAAAAGCGGTAATTCCTCCCGTAGTTTAATGAAGTATACAACATGGTCGATATTCATTACAAAATTGTATGAGCCCTCCATGACGTCTTTTTAATACCACACAGAAATGTGTGATTTACCTACGTGTAAAGTATTCGGCCTGTGGCTTGGAAACCGTGGACGCAAATGCAACGACAGGTCGAGTTCAAAATTATTCTGGAATCAAAAACAGTTTGTAGAACGGAAAAATGCCTTTCTTTAAACATAAAAGGTTTGAAAAAATTCCCATTAGCTCGGATATGGTTATGTTGCCCCACCTGAAGTAAACACAGCCCAACCATCTGTAATACGGGACCGATGGTGATGGGTGTTTTTACAAATGAGGCGACGAGTTCAAGTAGTCGTATGCAAAAGAAAAACTATTGGGAAGGAGTCGGTCTAGATAACGTTCGCTCAGACCCTTTGTTTTCTTTCCAATGAGCGTTGGGCCCTCGAAATCGCAGAACAATCGTTTGGAATGGAAGGAAATCGTATAGAGATGTCTACTCCTTTTAATTCTTAACTGCAGACCTTGAGTTTCTTCCAGAGGTTATTGGGTGAAAGGGCCAGTTAGCTTCAAACTTGCTTGTATATTTAATTTCTGAAAATAAAAGATGATGCTAAGTAGATAGTTGAAAAACACTGGGTGGATTTGTCGCGCAAGATTAAGTTTTGATCGGTGACACTCGAAACAGTCCTGAATAGTTGCCAAGATGTACTGCTTTCGGGGAGAGAGGCAACGATATACCGAAAGACTTTCAAGTTAACTTCATGATTAATGCTTCAGTCTGGGCTACGCGGGAAAAATCAAACCGGAAAAAAGCAAGAGCAAAATGAGTTGCTCTTTCATTTCCTCCTTGTAGCTGTTTCGTGAACAGCCGTCAAAGCTCAGGGTCCATTTTGAGTGTATTTTTGAGTCACGAAGCTGGTCAAAAGTAGGCCAGGGACATTAATTAGCATAAGCCTTTTTCGACTTCCTACACAAGCTGAATGCCAATAAATCGATGTTGACTCTCCTTTGTGTCAGTATAAGGAAATAGGGGTTTTTAAATTCAGGCGTTTTATTAGTTATTTGTATCGAAAAGAGACATCTTGATAATTTAATTAATAAAGCAACACATAGGCTGTCCAAATTTTCAGTTGACTCAATTATAAGAGGGTGACCACTGACGTGCCTTAGATGCCGTGAAGCGGTATCGCTAAATGAATGCACTTACTCATCATGACAATTTTGGAACACCGGCGTTTCTTTGAGTTTGCTCGTCTCCGTCCTCTGATGTTATTTTTTGGTACTCCCATAAAGACTGTAATTTATGGCTGCGTGGTCTTTCCAATTCGGGTTTTGCCTTGTGCATTTAACTGCTTAATGAACTTTTTTATTCTTCCAAGGCAACAATGGCTTCCAATAAAGATGTGCGGAGAAAATTCATGCCATGCGGTTAGCCCAAGTGAGCGCTTTAAAATAAACTAAGCCTGGAGTAGACATTTTGTCAGTTAGCGTAGGATAATTGCAAACTTTGCAGAAGGCACGATAGGACATAAATAGTCAATACAGTCAATGACCGATATCACGATACGTTAGCCGAAATTCTGGAACGCGCTTCCGATTAGTGAGGGTTACTTAGAAGGGGCCGTAATGCAGATCATCTCGCGGCATCAACCGAGGATATTTAGGTCACATCACGACGCCGAATTTCGAATGAACGTTTACTCCACCGCCTTTAAAAACCACATTCGGCGAAATGGTCACGTAAGTAGTGTGCACTTTTTCTACTGCTTTTCGACATCCCTATAAATTCAAATATAATCCATAGAAGACATGTTAACAGTGCGCTTTATTTTACTCGTCTAGGGACAGATTCCGTCTTCTTCAAATTTTATATTTAAGGAAAGGATGTATTTAGGTTTTGAACAATTTTTTTCAACTACGGAATAATCTTGAACAAGATCTGTCTTTGGAATTGCGTTTAAGGTACTCAGATTAGAAGGTACGTATTTTCCATGCAGATAAAGATCACACACGCCTCTATGCCATTAAGGAAATATAACATAAGATTAATAAGATTTGGACTATATTGTATACATCATAAGCAACATTTATAAACGGACAGATGCAATCTGAATAGACATTTCACGGTCTTAGGAAGTCTTGTAATTACAAACCTGTTTTAAAATTAAAGGATAACCCTTATTCGAGTTTAAAATTTGACGAAAACGTGGTGTTCTACCAAAGGAATAGAGGCAAACATTGTGGGCATGTTTTAAATATAGTATCTTCGCGTTTATAAGGATATCGAGAACCAGGTTGAAAAAATCAAACTACTTAAATAGCCACTTTTTACTGAGTGTGGTTTTTTGCAAGCGGACATTATTCTGGCGTGACTGCACTACCTTCGGATTATGCTGCACGATGATCAGCATTGAGACCGTACTTAGGTAATCCTTCCTAGTCGAAAACACATTTCAGACTTTCGGTTAACATTTCAGAAACAAATGACCAATATTTCAGACAACAAGGGGGGAGGGTGGCTGGGATTCCAATTGAGTAGGGGTGCCATAAAGGGCACAGTAAGAAGGAGCCGTTGTAGCCTGACTCTCCGTCATGAGTTATTAGTTGGCAGCCTTCCAAGCCACGGTTTTTAATGTAAAGTGGGAATTTAAAAACGCGTCACTGTGATGAAGATGCGCTGAAAGATTCGGTCGGATGTGGTTATACGGACCGCTGGTAATAGGGGTTATTACAGGTGGGGCCGGGGAACGCACAGGCGACGAGGGCAAGTAATCGTGTGCAAAATAAAAGCTACCGGGAATGCGCAGTTGTACTTTGAAGGGGTGAGACATAGTTGCGTTAATCTCTAGCCCTAATCCCTAACTCTAACCCCTAATCCCAAACCCTAACCCCTAACCCTGACCTCTAACCCTAACTCCAAGCCCTAATCCCTTAACCCCAACCCCAATAGTATTGTGTCCATCAGATGAGACTACCAAAGAGTCGATCTCACTCTCCCAGACATCAGTCCACTGTCCCCTTAGTCAACTGATTCGAGGATTGGGCGTAATGGCTGACAGAGCTAGAGAGCCCAATTGCACACGCCACTCACGACCTGCCCCCCCCCCTCTCCTACTACCCACATCACCTCCTCACTGATTCGCAAAACCTATCCCCTATAACGACCCATGTGAGAGTTTCTCTGGACCAACAAGGGGACCAGACCAGGGTCCGGCGCGCGATATTGGGCTCCGAACCCATAACAAATGTCATGTATGGGAGTGTGGCAGCACGCCTAGGCGCGGGTCCACGCCGTGTCCGTCACCTGCGCCCGATCCCGCCTCCGGTCTTCTTGACACCAGACCCAGGAGGATGAGGGGTGAGAGAGTGTGGTAGATGCAGTGCAAGCCTGCGGCCACGATAAGCTGATTCACATGCTATTCAACGACCCTGGGTCCACCTGCACTGTGGGCCTCGTGGGAAACGACGGTCAAACTGCACTGCACTCCCGGACCTGCCCTTGCGCTCGATGTTCGTCCAAATCACCACTAACCGCAGCGACGGTTTCCTGCCGAACAACAACAACATCATCATCAACAACAACAACGAGAAGCCGGACAGCGATATTTACGGTAGAATAATGGGGTCTGCTTGCCAATATTTCACAGAATTCCCACTTACCAAGCAAGCATAACAGACGATGAACAAAGACAGTTGTTTCCGGCCTATGTGGTATTATCGACCAGCCCCGACCCCGACCCCAGACTGCAAAGAGCGGGCGCGAAGCGTGTGAACACGGGCCTAGTTTAGGGAGTAAAGTTTCTAGGCCCTAGTCTCGGAAGTTCCCCGTTCCGCCTGGGGTATAGCTGGCTGATGGTGACAAATGAGCTAGAAATGGCCATCCCCATGTCGGCCGCTATTACTGGTGGTACCTTGAAGTCAGGACTGTCTACCTGGTGTCTTTATGACCAAAAGTCGGTCGGATATGAGCATTTAAGACCGTCTCTATTACGGACACTAGTGATAAA
>CACRXP010000071.1:1171168-1196906 GCA_902702965.1 Spirometra erinaceieuropaei
ACCACATCTGGCATTTTGACTGGAAACTTTGGTAATGCTATAATTTTATAACCCACCGACCTCGACGTCTACGTTTTACAAGTCCGCCCTCTTGAGCTTCCAATTTTTATCCTCTCAGTCTTACCGTCAGAGCAAGGCCAGTCTAGATGAAAAGCTACTCAATTAGGAAAAAAGTGACAGTTTACTTAAACCGGTTTGTTGACTACTCCCGACAAGGAACAATTCATAGGTCTGTCCGTCGACGTTTTTTTTAAAAACATACCTACTTTTTGTAATTCTGAATAGTTAACTATAACGCACAGACAGGGATGGGTGGAAGAATGCTGACCGTACCTTACAGGCGTTGGTGTATTACGTTGTTTAGAAAATACTGGCCACTTCTCCTATTCGATTTTGAAAATGGGAAGCAATTGCTATTTTTTGCAGTATTTTATACGGAATTTATATGCATAATGATTGAGGTGCGCTCTTTAATAATGCTGCCCTAATTTCATCCAGAGTACAATGTGAAGCATATAAGCTCTTAATTCACGAAGATGAACAAAGAAGGAATGCATGAGTTCAAACTCCGTTGTTATGAGTCCTAAACAGCCAACAATATAAACAGAGCTTGGGCGAAGGATCCGCAGGTGATCAAACAGTACGAAGGTGGTTCCAGAAATTCCGTAGTGGCAGTGAGATTCTTGAAGAAGGTTGAAGACGGTCGTACACTCTTAAGAATGAACTTTTGGAAGCTATTGTCGATGAAACAAACATCAAAATATCAGACAAATTTCTAAGGCATTGTATGTTAGTATTTCAGCGGTGTGGGACCATCTGAGGAAAAATGGAAAAGTGGAAAGATTCGATAAATGGATCGCCCAAGAGTTCAAGGAAAATCAAAGAGTTCGGCGTCTAGAAGTGTGTTCGATGGTCTCTCTACGAAACTCTACTGATCCATTTCTTGATCGAATAGTCACATGCGACTACAAGTGGATTCTTTATGATAAACATAATGCACAATGGCTTGATCGTAACAAAACACACAAGCATTTTCCGAAACCGAAGTTGCATCAGCAGAAGATTATGATGATATTCTGGTGGTCTGCTATTGGTGTTGTCCGCCACAGCTTTCTCAGGACTAGTAACAGCATCGCAACAGAGATTTTCAGCAAGAAACTCGAAGAAATGCATAGTCAATTGGAAAAAATAAGACTTGCTCTAGTGAAGCGATGTAGTTCAATTCTGCTCCACCATAACGCACAGCCCCACGTTGCTGGGGTGACATTGTAGGAACCCGATGACTTGGCATAGGAGACTTTCTCATACCCTTCACATTCTCCCAATCTTTCACACACTGACTGCCATTTTCTCAAGCATCTGGAGATTTTTAAGCAACAAGAATCTCAAGAACAAAACCGAGGTGTGAGCCGGATTTAAAGATTTCTTAGCATCAGAGCCAGTGGATTTTTATCGACGAGGCATTAATGGTCCTGTTTACTTGATGGCAGAGATGCATAAATGCTCAGCGATCATACTTTGACTAATTTTAACATACGCAATGTTAACTTTTTCAGGAATAAATGCATATATTGAAATTGGCCACTGTTTTTCGGACAACCTACTATTAACCCACTTAGGGCGGCATAGGAGAGCCGACGGCTTCTTGCCACGCTAGGCACCGCGCACGATCTCATCTCCCGTCGACTAGACTGGCAGACGAGGGAGGGAAAACAGAGAAAGCGAGACCGAATCCGCTCTACTTTTCATCACTCAACCAATCCGACGGGTTTTGGAGATATAACGGCACATCCATGACTTGAAAGGTGCCCTACTGCGGGGTAACAACGCTCACTGATTTAATATCATCAATAATTAAGCCTGCTTCGGGTCAGTAGAGTTAGCAGCATATGTGTGTCACGCAACCTAGCTAATTACTGGGTCTATATCTCGCCTACAGTCGTTTTGTCTGTTTTTGCTATTGAAACGCAGCGCGTGTCTTCGGGAAAATTTTCTTCCTCACCGAAGCATAATCTAGATCGGGTAGACTCACGATGGCACCCCTTGAAGAGATCAAGTCAGCATTAGAGTCTTCGCCATTGCTTGAAATAGCACAATGCATATCCACAACTTCCCCTGGGGTTAAATCTCTGAGATCTAAAAGCAGTAGTCCTAACTCAAAAATTTCCTATAACCAGTCGTGTTCTTGAAGCTCGACAGTCAGGGTTGCCTGCACCGGTCTGTGAGTGAGTTAGAAAGACAGTTTCGCGAACTCCACTCGGCTCCTGACCGGACACGCGGTGGTCATTGATGGTGCGAGCAGCAGCAGCAGCGGCAGCGACTCTCAGACTTAACTCAACCCGTCCCTGCCCAGCCCTGCCCTCACTCCGGACACCGTAACTGTCCCATCTGCCGGTTCAAAGTCTTGCGGGCGCTCGCCTGCCAACACCAATTTATCACTCATTTGGCATCCAGATGTGAACTGTGCCGTTCGGAGAGTTGAGACATTGTGATTAATCGGCCACAGGACCTGCGTTGACTGCGTCAGGCCACGAAACTCACGTTCTCCCTCCACCCCTCCCCCCATCTCCACCTCCCTTCCGACCCATTCTCCTCCGCAGTCCGACTTCACTGCTGCTGCTGCTCCTATTCTCGCCGGCGCAAATCGACCGCCTCCTTTTGTTTCTGATGCCTTCTCTCTAGTTCCATCCATTCTGCCGACACTAGCCGACAGGAGCACAGATGATTTTGAGGAGTCGGGACGATTGTTTGGCAGGGCGTGTTGCTGTAGGAAGCCATTGCTGCCACTACTGCCACCGCTGCTGCTGCTGATGCTGATGCTGATGATGATGATGATGATGAGGAGGAGGAGGAGGAGGAGGATGGTGATGATGATGATGCCGATGATGATGATGATGATGATGATGATGGTGGTGGTGGTGGTGGTGGTGGTGGTGGTGGTGGAGGTCTCTGAACTGCCGTTGAAACGCGGCCAAGTGTCCTGTAGAGGGCGGATCTCTAAATGTAAACCGGCTGGCAGTGTTCCTATAACCTAGTGGGTAGAGAACGTAGGACACGGATATATGTGCTTTACTGAATTTCCTTTATACCTAGGGTTTTTCATGCATCAAAACAAGCACGAACGCAAGTGCTACTTTTCATTTCCCAAATATTTACTAACACCTTGTTTTCTCTTCTTATTATCAA
The DNA here is from genome assembly GCA_902702965.1 of Spirometra erinaceieuropaei. Classification (NCBI taxonomy): domain Eukaryota; kingdom Metazoa; phylum Platyhelminthes; class Cestoda; order Diphyllobothriidea; family Diphyllobothriidae; genus Spirometra; species Spirometra erinaceieuropaei. Next base: position 1,174,355 of record CACRXP010000071.1, read on the forward strand.
CATTTCCGTACTAAAGGTGGTCTTGCGCCATAGTCCAGTTGGTGCAGATATCAGTTGCTGAAGAGAGTTTTCTTGCTCACCAGAGCGCCTGGGTTCGGACCCCAGACCGTCGATTTTCCCTCGACAATGCCCAACAAGCAGTTTCAAATAGAAATTAGGCTAGATCGCAGTTGGTAGCCAGACCCGTATTACAGGTGACGGGGGGTTTGTTTACTGAGGCTATTTTGTGAGACTCCATAATCACATCTGACCCATTTGGCTTCCATTTTACGTTTGAAGTTAGGATTAGGGTACCGGTCAATGGTTTCTGATTTTCGGGTTAGGGTTATGCCTTAGGGCTTACGTTTTCGAGCTACGGTTTGGGTTTGAGCGTACGAACAGGTTCCAGTATTACGGTTAGGCTTCTCAGTTACGGCTATGTCTAAGGGTTACGGTTACGTTTACGATTTCGGTTTGGGTTAGGGTTGCCGTTAGGGTTGACGGTAAACATTTAAGGTTGAGGTTATGGTTAGGGCTAAGGTTACGAGTAGGGTTAAGGTCGCCGTCCGCTTCCCGATTCCTGGCTACCAACTGCGATCTAGCCAGAAATTATTTTTACAGTGCAAATAGTCATCTAGTGAGTCCTTGACTGATTACATGGGAAATCCTGCTTTGGCAGTCAGTTTTCTGTAGCAGATTTGGTGTTCACCATAAGTTACAGTAGGCTGGGATGGTAACTTACCCCAAATGAGATTAAACTCGTGGCTCCCATTGGGGCCTCGTAGCTCCGGTGGCTAGAGCGTTGCCTGTACTCAAGCCTTCCCCTGTTGTCGTGTGTCCGAAACCCACTGAGGTCGCCGAGTTTTTCGCCATTTCAGTCCAAATGAAATATTTCTATTTCCTAACTCTATCCCTAACCCCAACACAAGCCTAATCTTAACCCTAACCCAAACCTTCACAGTAACACTAGTCGCCCTGAAAATCAGCCAAAGGAAACCTGAATAGGGGGTGGGGGATTTTCCCGACTTGCCGCCTTTCAGAGCTGACTGGAATAGAAAAGTTCACTTTAGGTGGTATTATGAAGTTAAAGGGTAGGGATCGGGTGAAGGTCCCAAAGCACCTGTTGCATACAAAGAATACATACTACACTTATTTAAGTGGGTTTTGGTCTGACACGATTATTTCGGTTTTATGTTTCATCGTACCAGGTTAGGTCCTCTGTTGTAGACGGTCCGGTGCATTATCTACAATGATCTCAGCTCAGAGATTTGAAAAGCGATCGTTGTAGACACTTTACGTTTATTTTTTTAGTTGATCTGCTTAATTTTGTTTGCTATATGTCACTGAATTAAAACATTACCTCCCGAAAAACGAATGGACCAGTTATATATACTTATTTTGCCATTCATGTATGTATACATATGCCCCGCCCGTAAAACCTCTATTATCTCCCTTTCCCGTAAGACAGGCACCTTTGGCTGGTCGTGTGTGTTTGAGATCCTTCACCCGATCGTTGCCAATTAAAGCAATAAGAATGCAACTTCACAGTCAGTGATCAATCTAGCGAAATGTCAACTGTGATACAGACATACGTTTTCGGCTAGAAAGGATTACTTGCGTGGGGTTGTGATCTTATCGTGCAGCAGAATTTCAAGATATTTCAGTCACGCCAGTGTATCGGCTTCTTTTCGTCCGCCTGCAGAAATCGCACTCGTTACAAAGTGGCTACTTGGGTAGCCTGACTTTTCCGATGTTCTTATGTGTTGTATAAAAGATAATCAAAAGTGCTTTCTTGCACCCATTGGATGACTACTTATGTCTTCTTCAACATTCCTACACGAAAAATGGGTGTATTTGAGTTTAAAAGGGTTTTCCGAGTTGAGAACAATCTTGAGTCCGATTTGCTATTGGATTGGCGTTCAGGGTTTTCAGCCTACAAGCAGCATGCATGGAAAATCATAATTCCCTTCTGCCATTAAGAAAATATCCTAAAGGGCCCGTGATATTTGCAAACGGATATGGAGCACCAATAAACGGTAAGGTATTATGCTATCTGTGTGAATAATTCGCGATCTTAAAAGCTCCACAGTTACAACCCTTTTAAAAACCGATACACGCACTTTCTATGAGGATAAATTTCTAAGAAGGGATTTCTACCAAATGTGCAGAAGAAAGAGTATTTTTGACCATGTTTTCTATAGAATATATCTGAATTTCTAAGGGCATCGAAAATCGGTGGAAAAACCAAACTACTTAAATAGTCATTTTTTCCGAATGCGGCTCCTGCATACGACCGAAAAGAAGCGTATAGAATAGTAAGCATTCTGGAGCGACTGAAATACAGTAGGTGGGCTAAATCATGAAATGTCAACCGAAAGTCCGAAATGTGTTTTCGTTTTGAAAGGATTAATTAAGTAGAGTCACAAGACAGCTCATCATGCAGCATAATTCTATAATAATTCACTTACCTCAGGATGCTGGCTATCGAAATAACCTCTTTTCGGTTTCACGTAGAAACTAAAATCTGTAAAAAATGACCACTTAATAAGCATGCATTCTTCTCATTGATTTTCGATGTCCTTAAAAATTCCATTATATTTTATAGTAAACATGCATAAAAGTATTCATTCTTCTACTTATTCGGTAGGAAATTACGTCTTCTTCAAATGTTTACTCAAAGGAAGGGTATACTTCGGTTATCAAAAAATTTTTCAAATTCCAGAATAATTTTGAACCCGATCTGCCGTTACACTTGTATTCAGGGTTTTCAAACTACAGGCCGCATATTTTCTGCGTACGGAAAACCATACATTTCTCTACGGTATTAGGAGGAGACCATATGGGGTTTATAAACTAAAGCAGTGAATTTGCGCCATATTGCTAACTTTACAAGCCACATGAATAAATGCAGAGACACGACGTTTTATGAACGGCCATTTTACGGTATTAAACAATCTCACATTTAGAAACTTTTTAAGAACCGAATTATACTTTTACTTCGAGTATAAAGTTGAAAGAAGGCGTAATTTTCCACCGAATATGTAGAAGAATGAATATTCTTATGAATTTTTTCCATGAAACATGATTAAATCTTTAAGGGCATCGAAAATCAGTGAGACAAATGCATGCTACTTAAGTATTCATCTTTTACAGAGTATCGTTTTTGCTTGCAGCCCTCGACCGACCGCAGGCAGATGTGTAACTCACCGCCACGGGGCTTTAGGATCACAGTTGTCCGGTTGAATGGGTTCATGAACCCCATATGGTCTCCTCTTAATACCTTAGAGAAATGTTTGGTTTTCCGTACACGGAAAATATACGGCTTGTAGATTTGAAATCCTGAATGCAAGTATAACCGCAGGTCGGGTTCAAAATTATCCGAGAATTGAAAAAGTTTTTGAAAACCGAATTACGTCCCTCCTTCAAGTATAAAATTAAAAGAAGACGTAATTTTCTACCGAATAAGTAAAAGAATGAATAGTTCTTTGCATGTTTTCCATGAAATATAATTGAATTTTTAAGAATATCAAAAATCAACGAGAAAAATGTATGCCACTTAAGTAGTCATTTTGTACAGTGTGTATTTTTTAATGAAGCCGAAAAGAAGTTATTTCGATAACCGGCATCCTGTGGTAACCGAATTATTATAGAATTATACTGCAGACTGATTATTTTTACATCCCTTCTTAGTTAACCTTTTCGATACGAAAGCGCATTTCGGAATTTCGGTTGACATTTCATGAGTTAACCCACCTACTTTATATAGGAATTATTATAACTCCAATTAAGTAATCTTTCCAAGTCGTAAACGCAATTTAGGATTTCGGTTAAATTTTTCACGAGACTGACCGTCCGTTTTCATCAGCCTTTATCAAGTTTGATGCAATAACCTAGCCTAAACTATACTGGCTTAAAGGCAACACGAAACAAATGTGGTGTATTCAAAATGCTCCATTTAAGGAAGCTACGAAAATCTCGAAATTAGTCTCTAAGATGGTTGTGCTCAAATGACCTCAGGAACTTTCGCAGAAGTTGGACATCTCCGCCGCCTAACACGTACGCGCAGAATGCCCATAACCGACTCTGCGGATTACAGCTAGTGAGGCAGCTTACTGCCCAGTTCTCATTCGGGCATTGAACGCAGACCGACCTAATCCGGTAATCCTTCTTAAATTCACTGCTTCCCTCAGCTGGCCTTTTGACCACCTATGCAGTCGCAGAGTCGGGTCCCATGTGTCCTCTCACAAATGCTTATAGTTGAAATTTGAGAGATGAGGAAAGAAAGAAGACGTGATCGCAGGCAAAAAGCACAAATCTTTGCTAAAATATTATCTACTTTTCCAAAAGTGCACAACAATGGCTAAGCTGAAAAGGGTAATTTCTGTGGGCTACTTCCGACCATGGTGTCGACGGCAGCATCTAAAGTTCAGAATAAAGTCACAATTAATGGAGTTATTATGCATCAATGGAGGCTGATGATCGGATTCCGGGTGTAGGTAAGAGGAAAAGGAAAACTGATGGAGCTCCGGGACCACCTGTTTATTTGCCCCAGCTTTCGAACTCGAACAGGAGAGCATCGTCAGAGGCGGAGGCAGCAACAAAACAGGCAGCAGTTGTATGGGTATTTTCAGAACAACAGTCAATGACACGGGTGAAGAGGTGGCTGCGTAGGGCTCGGTATGCCGGAGCCCTGGCCCACCGTACAGACTGGCAGTTATCCACAGAACGCAGTAGTGCCTTAAAGGGAGCTATTTGCTAACACACTGAAATTTAGTGAACAGAGTCATGGTTCCCAACAGGCGAGAGAAGAGTAGTGTAATAGCATTGATACTGTGAAGCTGCCACAGGTGTGGTTTAAGCGGTTTCCCGCGACTGAATATAACAAGGCCAGCTCGGCGGATTTAGTGTTCTTTTTACGCCGTTCTTTCGACAGGGGAAATAATAACTGTAACTCCGCCTTTAACGCCTCTTATTAAGCACTGGACACGGGTGCCGCTCATAACCGTGGGCTGTTTTTGGGATGAAGGGTTGTTCGCTTGTCCCGAAGAGTAGCTGATACGAGGATTTCCAAACTCGCATTTGCAGACCGGCACTGAGCTCCAAGTCGCAGAGTAAATTGTTTGTATACTACTACAAACTTAAATGATCCCTCCTGGGTTATCCTCTTTCCAAACGAAATCCACGAAGTCCAAAAGAAGAATAAAGCTCTTGATTTCCTAATAAATATTTTCTTTTTTAAAACTTCGGTCGCATGTGGTTTTGTAGCCTCACCTGAAATAAACAAACTCCAGCCGCCCGTAATACGGGACCGGTTGTAATAGGGTTTTTTACAGGTGGACCTCGGAACGCACAGGCGACGAAGTCAAGTAGTTGTATGTTAGAGAAAAGCTAGTGGGAGTGCGTGGTTGTACTTTCAATGGATGAGAAATAGTTGCGCGGAGTCCTAACCCTAACCCCTAACTATAGCCCCTTATCCTAAACCCCAACCCCAGCCGCTAGCCCTAGCCTTTAACCCTAACCACGAACCCTAGCCTTTAGTCATAACCACTTACCATAACCCCTAACCCTAACCCTTAACTCCAACCCCAACAGTATTGTGTCCATCAGATGGGGCAACCAAACTACATCTTAACAAAACTTCTGGTGAGATACATTCCTTAGGGATGATTTTGGCGCATTTAAAAACCGTAATTTTTGAACATTCTTGATCATGGGATAGGGCTCAACCTGTGTGCAGACGACTTCCATCAGGTTTTGGGGATTCAAATGAAAATGAAACCATTGGTTTGTATGAAGACAAGAGGAATTTTATGTCGCGTGGGCAGTAGTCGTTATTTGCGATGGGTGTATGACCTTCTTGATGATTCTAACTTTTTCAGGGCCATCGCCCACGCCTTAAGGTTGACGATTTGCCTGCTAGCCCAGGACTAATCACCAGTGATCTACATCTCATCCGTGAAGGTCACAACCGCTTCAACTGCATCAAGATCATTTGCATTCGTTCTTGCTGTAGACCACGGAGCCGACTATAATACTAATAACGAGCATTTTACTTTCATCTGAAAACCTAGCAGAAACTGCTTCAAAGCCTATGCTTACCAAGCTTGAAATCGTTGACCATCATCTGCTTGAAGAAGTAGACACGATCGCTGGGACAAGAGCTTTATTAGCCTGACGTTTCGGATTCCTGCTCGAACCCACCATCAGAGACAAAAGCGGATACGGGTAGTTCATGTACAGGGGGCTGCAGTACTTATAGGATGCAGTCGCCATGCTACCGCCTACCTATGAACATTCACGGCTCCCCCCTCCATCGGGGGACGTCGCACTTGATGTGCTAATTGCTTGATGGCCAACATTCGCGTCGTTAATTGCTGCGATTTCATCACGTGCGTTGGTTGTTGGTGTGATGGTGCGAGAAGGCGACCGACACTTCTTGGGGTTGGAGTTGCACACAGACCGGAGGCAACCATCAGGCGTTAGGTAATGAAACCGAAAGACGCACTACCACGGCTAGAAACGTCTGGAGTCGTTTATCGGATCAGGTGCAGTTGCGGACAAAGCAACTACGTCGGAGAAACCGGAAGACAGCTCCGAACGAGAATGACCGAACACGCTGCAGCGGTACGGAGAAATGACGTCAGCTCTCAAGTTGCGGCTCATTCGACGATACCCGGTCACACATTCAAATTCGACGAGGCCGAAATTCTCGCAAGAGGCGACAACCGCATGAGCCAGGAGATACTTGAAGCATGGTTTACTGGCCCCTAGTGCAATTAACTTCCCTTTTTATACTCGGTGCTGAGACTTCGTCTGAGTTAAGAAAGTCCCAGTTGCCTATAATACGGAACCGGTTGTAATAGGGGTTTTTACATGTGAGAACGGAGAACGCACGAGCGACGAAGTCAAGTAGTAGTATGCAAAAGAAAAGCTATTGGGAATGCGCGGTTGTACATTGAGTGGTTGAGAAATAATTGCCCTAGCCCCAACCCCTAACTGTTACCCCTAACCCTGACCCCTAACTTTGACCCCTGGCTCTAACCTCTAACGCTAACCCTTAAGCCTAACCCCTAAGCCCTAATTCCCCAACCCTAACCCCTAACTCTAATCCTAAGCCCCGACCCCTAGCCCTAACCCTAACCCTGAAATATCCAACGCAACGATTATTTGAATAATTGGGACAAAACTAACCGAAGTCCTGAAGGAAGTTTACTACTCAAATTCTCCTTGAATACCCGCCCCGCGCACATAGGGAATAAGATTTCGGGCTACCTGGGTGTTCGCAAAACACTTGATGTTAGCGCATATAGGAAGCGCATTCAATCCCGGCAGATTGACTGGGACTAAACAGAAATTAACCATAGGATCCAACTTTTGAATCAATCCTTAGAACACGGCTTTTGTTAGGGCAGTTATATAATGAATACAGTCCAAGCCCACTGATAACGCATCCACTGACACAATTTAATGTGTGCAGGGATCCGCTTGGCGAGTCTGAAGCACAACTATCTCCTCCAATCCACCCTGAAATTCATGCTGTCATGGTTGCTACTAATTTGCGCTGGGTACACGTCTGCATCTGGTTGTCCATCTCGAAAATAAAACGTTCGACAGCATGTTCATCATATTCAATTCCCTTGCCTTCAGTGGTTTAGCCGATATTTGATTATATACCCTGAAAATGACACAGCTGACGGTATGCTCACCTTACGCATTTGCTTCGTAGTCGCATACGCTGTAAAACTGTTAAAAAGAAACCATGGTAACTCTACACGGCAACATAATGGAGATTTACTTCTACTGATATGATGCAATGTCCAACCTCTAATGGCGTATGGCCATACAGAATAGGTGGCATACTTAAACTATTCAGGATTTAGTAGGAAATGCATAGTCCGGAAATGAGCGTGTTGACACCACATAACATAATTGGGGTTGGTTCTGCTGGCGTTCAACAATGAAGTTAGAGTGATGTTGTGGATTGTCGCTTTCAGGAGATACAGTACGGTCTGTACGGATTGTCATAGTACAAACAAACCGTCCCCTTTTTGCCAAAGTTAGGTTGTGCTAGTTCGTTATCTCTTCATACCTTAAGTGGTGTCATTGAATTTTACTCTGTTTTGACGCCGCTACTTTCACAAGCGAAGGTGCAGCCTTGGTTTGGTCCGCCACAAAGTATGCCTTTGTGATTTTTCTGGCCAGCTTCGATAAACGAATAAAACTTCTGGCTACTTCATATTTTTTTCATCAATGACTGCACTTACAAGAGGGTAGGAAAAATATCTGACGTCGGCAAGTACTCTGTATTAAGTGGACTTTCTGTGTCTTCTCAGTCAGTCCACTTAATACACCACCACCACCACCACCACCAGCACCACCACCACCACCACCACCACCACCACCACCACCACCACCATTAAGTGGACTTTACAGGTAATTTCCCTGATGAAGAAGGGAGTTGGAAGGGCAACTAAAACATCTAACTGTAAAGGTCAGGGTTTTTTCTAACTATCCGGCCTATGTGGAAGGAATGTCAATATTAGCATATATATACATATAGATACACAGGTGAGGTTAACTACATCGGACTTCGGAGGGCGTGATGCAGAAAAGAGCGCTAAGTGCAGGCACGTGAAATTGGCATTGTCCAACTCAAGCATAAAGACACACTCACACACAGTTCATTCTTTACACTTCAAAAAACGTTCATGCAATTGCCGACCCTTCCGACTCACCCTTCCGCCCCCCCCCCTCACACCACAAACCGCAGAGGTGTACACCCAACAATGCTACAAACTTATAACGTTACTCCGCCTTGAATGTAATCAACTTTGACCGCGTCTCCAGGCTGCACTGCGGGCGCATACCCGTCTGCCAGGCGTACACAGGATACGCAGGAGGCTGGTGTGTGTGTGTATGCGCGTGTGGAAAAAAAACACAGAAACTACCCACAACCGACTCGCCTCCCCCATTCCGACCGCGCCTGTGAATTTAAGAGGGCGTATAAGCATGCAGCAAACTCACCTCCCACCTCCTCCCGCCCTCCTCCTCGTTGGATAGACGACTATGCCGGCGACTGCGGAAGGGGCCCACGTAAACCTTTATGCTGCAACCACTGAGGGACTTGCATCTGCGGTTGCTGAGGCAACTGCTGGAGGGATTAGAGCCCAAACGGAACAAAAGGCGCTACCGGCAGCCTGTGTCCTCATCCTCCACCACCAGATAAAAAACCGGCGCTGGCGGCGGCTGTGGTGTTGGTGGGGGAGGGGGGCGGGGGGCGGGGCTGGAAGCGAGGTGGACGCTAGGACCCAGATGGCCTAGTTCGGTACACTTTTTGAACGTTTTCGCGAAGTCTTTCTGGACGAGTGAACTTGACACACCAATATGTGGCCATGAGGTGGAGCCCCGGTTCTGGGCTTCTTCCACCACCTGCGTTTTATTTCCGCAACATGTGGGCAACCCAGGCACCTAGATGGGCAGAGAATCGTTGTTCATCAGAGTTCTCCGTCTACCCTGGAGGGATCGCGCATGAAGAAGTCACGTTAGAACCGGTCGGAAGGAGGATGGAATAACGTTAACTTTTTTTTATTATCGAGGTCTGGGGGATCGCTAACGCTAAAACAGTTCAACCGGATTGCTGGTGAAGAGGAAGAATGACAAACGAACAGGTGGCGGGCCCCAAGGCAATTGTCCGTGTGCTTTGGGGCACAAATTAATGTTGAAGATAACGAAGGCAGGGTGACATTTCTTGACAGCCTGAAAAAGCAAGGTCACTGTAAAACAGAAGATGATGCGTTGAATTAATGGGCCGCAAGGTACAGTGGATGTGTTATCCCATGAAATTCTAACCGAAATTCTAAAGAAAGTTTCGACTCGAAAAGAGCACTTAAGTAGGGTTGCAGTATTAATGATCGTACGGCAGAATCCCAAAACGTTCCAGTCATATCACGATGCTGCGTTTGAACGAGGTCCCTTTCGGACGTCTGCAAAAAAAGCCGGGCAAAAATTATTGCCTAAGTAGTATGAATTTTTCTTATTGATTTTCGATGTCCTTAGATATTCAAATATATTTTATAGATAAGACGCAAAAAGAATATTTGTTACTTTACCCACTTGATAGCAAATTACGTCTTCTTTAAATTTTATGCACGAAGAGTGTCTTCCGGTTTCAAACATGTTTTTAATTATGATATTTTTTAGGATCGTAAAATGTCCATTCATAAAGCATCTTATCTCTACAGTTATAAATGCTGTTTGTGAAGTATACTATGCGGTTGAAATCTACTGCAAAGTTTTGTAAACCCTATGCGGTATCTTATTCGTAGCGTGTAGAATTGCATGACTTTCCTTACGCGAGCGATATAGGGCTTTTAGTTTGCAAACCCTGAATTCAAGTGTGATGGTAGGTCGGGTTCGCGATTATTTGGGTATCAGAAAAGTTTTTTGGAACCGAATTATACTCTTCCTTAAAGTATAAAATTTAAAGAAAATGTGATGAGTAAAAGAACAAATATATTTATGCATGTTTTCTTGCTTGGATTTATAAGGATCTCGAAAATCAAAGAGAAAAAAATGAATGCTACGCATGCAGTCAATTTTTGCAAAATGTAGTTTTCGCAGACGGCCAGAAAGAAGCTCGTTCAAATGCCGACATCCCGAGGTGTCTGATATACCGCGGATTATGCAGCCACGCTTAGCAAACTTTTCGAGTCGAAAACACATTTAAGAATTTCGGCTAACATTCGCGAAACAGCATGTCTACTGTATCGGTAGCTTTTGGGGGAATTTCCTACCTATCGGTTTAAGGTGTTTTTCTCAAGTTTTCAACTGCTTTCGACCAGAGGAAAGGACAGGCGGTAGGCACAGAATGCCGCCCCGCGAGTAAAAGTTGAACAAATGCGTGTCCTGGGGCAGCTGATGGGCAGTTTTCTTTCGTATGCCCCTCAATTTCGTCGTGATCAGGATGCAATACCGTTACGGTTTTGGCGGTCGGATACTACAAAAAGTAGTCTGAAGACATCATCACACTTCAGTCCGTTTATGCAGCCAATCAGCTGCTGCAGGACGTTTTTTCCAAGAGTGCAATTTGATCCCTTGGGTTTCAGCTTCGAATTACGACTTGTTTATCATCAGTTGATGATGATGAACAGATCGGATCGCATTGTTTAGAAATTTTAAAACCTTGCCAGTTAGAAAATAAGTACGGTAGTATCATGCACTGAAGTAAAACAGAGGATATGATCAGAATGGTTCTGCCGAAAAGTGCAGGGGACACTGGAATGGTCATTTCTGGCTTATTAGTCGGTGTCGGCCAGTCGATTAGCGTCCTTCTACCATTATATATTGCCGGTCGCAACCGACAGGACAACGAGCCCGTGTCTCAGTAGTTAGAGACATTGGACTTCTAACTATCAGGTCGTGAGTTCGTGCCTCGGGTGTTCCACATTTCGGGGATTGGTCTGACTGGCTGACGAGGGCTAATAAGCCAGAAATGACCACTCCAGTCTCCCTTGTCTTTGTCGGTAACACAATTCCGCCTATATAATGCGCCGCCGGACGGCTGCTGGTTGGGCTCGAGAGAGGGCCCATAAGGCATAACGGCACGAATGAGTTCCGTAGAAACGATCGGCGACCGTCTCTCTACCAAAGAGATATGATCTGTCGGAGAAAGATGTTTCGGTGCCCTTTGAGCAGATCATCACGAAGAACAGGACCGGCAAACTGACTGATCAAAGGAAGATTTTACCCATTGGCGGCGTGCAGAAAACCAATTAGGAAGGTTGGATGGCACAGTAACGAAAAGAATAAGGACGGCAGGTATCCACTTTTAATAAGTCAGCGATGTGTCACCAACAAAAGCGAGAGAAGTGTCAAAATCGCGGAAGTTAAAATGAACATTGGCGATGAAGACGGAGACTCAAGCCCTCCGAATATTATTAAAAGGGAGTCCGCATGAGGAGACCCTGAGACGACAGGAACCCACCCGGTAGCCTAATGTGTGTCTGGACACCGATCTAGCAAACTGGTAACGTATGCGGAGATCCAAGGGTTTTTACGGGTGCTGCCCTCTATAAAAAAGGCTTGACATGAGCCGCCAGGCATAGCCGAGAAATCTGAAGTTAGTGTGTCGAAGGAATGGGTAAGGATGATAACTTTAAAATCGAGCGGCTACAGAAAATCATCCCTTCAACAAACTGCTGCACACATCCGCTGACGGGTAATTGATGTCCTAACCGGACTTTAAGGGTCATACACCGACTGGATACGTCGAGGGTCAGCGGCGCAATACCATGAAGAGAATCGCTAGATTACGCGAAAAAAATACTTCAACGAAGAACTTCTGTTAGGATAGATTTCCAAAGAAACACATCAGTAAAAAGAAGAGCGTTTTCTGACGATCCCGAGCGGCATAGGTCTTACAGTGTTGCGAGACCAACAGATCAAAACCAGTATACGCAAAACGACTGAAGGCAATTGCACTAGCTTATGACAGCGGGAAGAGAAAGGCCTGCAGCACATCTCATAAACTCGTAGGCTATGGCGAATGCACAATCTGAAGAAAGAATTGGAGTCTGAAATTGCTGGGTCTGTTGGATAAATGAGCAATCGTAAGATTATGTCAGTCAGCAGTTCTCACATTTTTTTCCCTTCAGTTCTCGTTTTCAGCTAAAAAAGGACACTTCCATAGGCAACCGCCTTGTCGGTTTTGTCCATTCGAAGACATTTTGTTTTTGCTCATTGCATTATCTACTTTAGTATGTTAAGTAGTACAGTTCTCGTTCACATAAAAGTTGTTTCCTCATTAACCCATTCAAATGAAAACGATTTGTTCAGTAATCTGGACCGATTGACTAGGGTACATCAAAGTTTGATGCTTCAGTCCCGTCGGGCGGGCAGTTTTAGTTACGAATTTCCTATTTCTCAGTCCGACATCTGCATCGCTCTAATCGCTGGATCCACGGGCCATGCCAGTGCTGCAATTAGTACTGTGTTGTGATACATAGACCTCCAGTTTAAAAGTTTCCCAGTTCAAGGCAATCTCGCCAACTCGATAAATTGTTCGTCGCCTCTCGTTGTTCCGGACACATCAATACGTTTTCTTGTAAAAGATTCATCATAAATTAGGCCCCTCCAGTCGTTTTAGCTGCAATCAAATCTTCTGGTGGGTGGCAAAGCTCTATTAAAATTCACTAGTGTTAACTTGAAAACCGTGGTTGCCCATTATATAGCCTAGTTTGTGGAAATTTCCCGATTCTACTTAAAAACACCAGTGTCCTAGGTGTATTATCTTATTTTCGAGTCTTTGGGTGGACATGAATGGCAGCATGAAACGGTATATTTAGGCACTTTCTCTTAAGATGCCTTTCGTTGAAATATGTCGAGCTTTCGTCTAACTGAGGTTTGGCTCCACTGTTGATGCCAAAACTGTCGTTATGACTTCAACAGCGGAGTCACTCTTCAGTCAGACCGAAGCAGTGGAGAAGACGAATAGCCCTATCGGACACCAAGTGTCGTCCCTTGCTATAGCTCACAAGCCACCGAAGTACTCCTCAATGTTAAACATGACGCATTAGGTGAACTCAAGGCTTACAAAAGTATTGTTATGGTGGCCGCGGATAGGAGAGGTCTGCCCAATCGTGGTCGGCAGAACAGCTTATTTTCAGAAAACCGAAAGCTCATTGGGGGATCGCCAGTTCGATGTCCCATGCGCAACCAACCGCTTGAATAACGCTGACGTGAGAATTTAGCTCGAAGTTGTTGGCGTAAGCCGGTTCATGTCGAGGACTCAAGAAACAACCCGATCCTATGCCTTCTCATGGTGCACAAAGATGGCGCTTCTTTCCGGCCCATTGTATCTATCAAGTGTACTCAAACTTACGAAATTTCAAAGTGGTTGTTTCTTCGTCTCAAGTTTCTTACCCCTGATGCATACACTTCGGTAAGCTCGGCAAAATGATTATTGGAGAAACTTCAGGGAGGAAATTTCCTGCCAAACGAAGTCATGGCAACTTTTGATCCCACCTCCCACTTCTATTTCACAGGATCTGGAGGTGTAAACCATTAAACTCCTCCTGCAAGGTAACTGGGATGAAACAGAGAATAACTTCAACTCCCAAAGCTCTATCTCAAGACGTACTTCGTGTCTAATAGACCAATATACGAGCAAGCGAAAGGCACCCCAATGGATTCAAAATTTCTGGAACTCATAGGCAGAATGGTCCTGAAGCGCTCGATATGGCTGTTCTTCCAATCCCCCGGACTGACATTCTAAACTTGATATATGGATGATACCTCCATCATCCTCTGACGGGGTCAGGTGTTGTCATTTGAAGAATGTTTCAACTCCGGCTCTCTGGACATGCATTTTACAACGGAGAAGGAGGGGGAGGAAGTCCTGCTATGGGATACCTGTGTTAGTTATAACAGCCAATAAAGTCTAAGCCAGGGACCCATAGTCAGGATAACAATAGTTTTTCAATCCATCATGAAATTACGCAACGTGGGTCCAACCGCTCTTTAGTAAGGCTATCATTATACAGTGGAAATATTAGGTTAAGATGACTGGGCTTGGGCTTAGACGACGAACTGACTCGAAACACAACAAGGTCTGACTCGTTGAGACAGGTCAAATCGGAGAAGGCCATTTTAATGGGGCTTTTATTAGTCTCAGCTGTTGCTGCTTGAACATAAACCGATGGCTCAAGCGGTGGAGCATTAACCTCACATTCTGGAGCTCAGGTCTCTCCTACGTTCCCTACTGGCTGATGACGAGAATCACGCCTGAAGTACCAATCTAGCCTTTTCCGATGAATATGAAGCTTTGCTGAGTGCCCATTGTAGTTCGGCTGCCTGTGAAGGCCGTAGACCTAAGCTTCAAGAAAGACCTGGATGCCTATATCATCTCCGTCGATCAGGCCTGATCTATGAGAGCCCTTTTTTAAGGACATCATTCTCTATTCCTTAAAGGCACGCCTAACTCAGGATAGTAGTTGCCAGAGGGTAGGATCTGCCGGCACACCCCCAGGTTGATTTTAAACCTCAATTAGAACAGTATAGGATAAATACGGAGGTCAAATGCTACCGTCTTGATAAAAACGTGCGAGGATCCTTCGGGTCGATAGAAAGTGCGCTGTAGATAGCTATGAAGAATGCTATATACGGACGTGGGAAGCAGGTAAGGTCGAGAAGGGGACTCGTAAAGCTAAACGAACAGCAACAGACGGAAGACAGGGTTGGACACGAGAATATGGATTCCCCAGTACCACGAATGGCCTCGCACCAAATTCCACGGGGGTTACGTATTTCCGCGTCCTAGACCTAGCCCTAACCCTAATCCCAAGGCTTACGCTCATAACCCTAACGCTATCTCATCCAACCCTAGCACTAAACTCCCTGTAATTTCAGTCAAGGCAGTCTTTATTTCCGTGTTCAAGTGAAATGAAATGTAGGTGGTGACTAACCCGAGGATACTCTGGAGAAGAACGGTTTGACATACGAAGAAGGCAAACATAGTGGACTCTGGAACATTTAATAAGAATGTATAAACAATGGCCTCAGTAGAAGGAGGGGAAAGAGAAGGAGGAGAAGAAAGAAAGTAACAGGTTAGCTTTATTTGATGCTTTTGTCTGTCGCAAATATTGCAGTGACCTTAAAAATAAATGCTGAGGAAAGCGACAACTACGACGTTAGTATTGAACATCATCAGAAACCATCCAATTAGCCACAAACGCAATTGTGTAGGGACACTAGATCATCACGTTGAGACGTACTGCAGTGAACTGGAAGACAAGTTTGCTGAGTTGCAGTACATTCGACGGGTGCTCAGGGCGAGTGGCTACCAGGGTAAATTACTCAACGAATACATGGATAAACGAGACCAGACACCAAATTAAAACTGCCAGGAATTTTTATGGGCGCTCCCATGGGTCAAAAACGTCGCGGAAACCGTCAGCCGTCTTCTTAAATCCATTGGTGCTGGGATTGCACGAAGACCGGAGGCAACGATCGGACGCCAGGACATGAGGCTGGGCCACAACCACAACAGGAAACGCCTGGGACCGTTTACCAGATCTGGTGTAGTTGTCAGCAGGGCAAGTATGTGGAAAAACTGAAGGGTCACTCTGGACGCGGGTGACATTTTCATTTTGCTTAACGGACTTCTAATCTCAAAAACTATGCATTGCACTTTGTGCAGATTTTGCCTACATCGTCTAAAATTTGCATGTAAATTTATTTTTACTTGCTTTGATGGGACCCCGACGGGTCTTTAATAAAAAAATAATTGAATTGAAAAATACGCAGCAGCAGTAGCAGTAGGGGAGAATGAAGCTGGCTCCTAAGCCATAGCCCACTTGATGTGACTCCGTCACTTATTGAAGTTTGACGAGGCAAACGTCCTCGCGAGGCTTGACAACCATGTCAAGTTTACTATAAAAACTTGTAGCCCGATTCACCAATCTTACTATAAATACAAGAGAGACGACCCCTCTGACGAGACCATGTGCCAGCAGGGTAGTTCCCTCTACCTCGTGCCGACCACATAAACAATTTAGACCAAAAACTTTTAGAATGGGATAAATTAAAGACCCGAGTGCTGTGACAGGCCACCCAAGGCTACCTAAATTTGTCCTCCAAAATGAGGAACGGGCGGAGCTACTTCTGATAAAAAAAACACGCTCCGGAACGGACATTCTGCAGTTTTCATTTATCAGTAATAGTGGCCGTTGCTAAGGCCGATGTGACTGAGAGAACTATAATGCGAACACCTCAGAAGGCCTAGACTGGGAGAGCAAGATCTGAGAACAATGCCAGTGGAAAAATCCGTGTTTAAAGGACGTTTTTCATATGATCACTGAAGCCGACAGACTCGGCCTGATGGATACTGTGCAGTCTGCACTTGAGCCGGAAAGCTTATGAATGACACCCTGTGGACAGATGTTTGCGCAGTAGAAACGGACAGTCCAAGTGTATCAGTGCTCGAAGTGTCATTTCCAAAGTCAACCAGCTCAAGACACTAGTTTTAGAAAGCAACCCGTAAGTAGCCATTAAAACAAAAATATAGAAATTTGGAAAATGTGACAGTTGGACGAGGGCACTTTCCCTTCCTGGAGTAGTAACTTGTCCGTGTAAAGATAAAGACGGACGATTCAGAATGCTTAGAATTCATGACAGTTTGCAGACCTCTAAACAAGCTGAATTTGTTTGACGAGCCACTCTGTCATTACTAGGTTGAATAAGGAGCTAATCGCCAGAAAGTTCTTATTGCAGATACTTCAGCGTACAAATTGAAATATATTTCATGGAAAACATGGTCAACCGTATGCTTTCTTGTATCTTGACTTTGGATAAGGTATGATCTTAAGATTCCGTAAAGGAACGGCTAGCGAGGAGAACGATTTTTTCCGATATGATTTTGGTGGATATTTTATTCCAAATTCCGATGAACAGAAGGACGTCGTTGTTTAAGTGATGACCTAGTTTCCATCGGCGTAAAAATACATAAAATCAACTCGATGGGCAACACAAATGCTGCCCACTTCAACACGAACGTTTGGCAAAGCGGACAACACTTTATCTGCATAGTTTGCGTAGAGATCTCTCGGCACCAGTTAGAGTAATCTGTACAGGTCCGGCGCCCATGGTTCACGAAAGGCTACGTGTCCGGTATAGGATTATGAAGATGGTGAGAAATATTGCGCACTATCATTTGAGAGCTAACTGAGTAGAATTAATTGGACTGATCTAGATTGCGGACAGACACGCAGTGATCTCGTCCGAATCTACCGGATAGTGGGGCCTTCGATGACTCCTTCGAGTTTGTTGCAACTGGCAACGAAACTTGGTCCACAGGGACATCAAACGAAATGCCTTCTCGCGGAAGGTCTTTAGAGAATGGCATGAGTTCTCCGTCGAGGTGGTGAATTCAGACACTAATGAGATATTCAATTACATGACTGATGCTCATTTTCTAAGAACAGTGTCACAGATATATTCGCAAATGTATCAGTGGTGGCAGATTGTACCGCGTCCACATGTGCCCAAGGCGATATTTTCCCTCATTTTCCACTGCAATACTCGCTTGTTACTTTTTAAAATATGAATAAGGAGCTTAAGGAGGGAAGGCTGTTTCCTCCAGTAATGTGGGTTCAAGGGATTTAGAAGATAATCCGGAATCGCAGAGTTGATTCAGTAGCATGGCTAAGTTCAGCGAAACAAGCATGCAGAAAAATAAGATCATGCAATGGAAACAGCCAATGGTAATAATGGCTACATTAGTATCGCAGTGCAAAGTTCTATTCTGCCTGAGACGAGCACGGCCGAATGTTCCAAACAACAATTCCTATATTTCAGAGCTCCGGGTCTGTTCTCGAAAGCTGAAGAACTGAAAATAGAGTGAAAACGTGAAGAGTACAGATCGTTACTAATTGCAAAATAACACTATCAGAATATCAAATACCTTGGGATACAAAGAAGAATGCCACGATGGCGGAACTGTCATGTACTTGAAGCACGAATTGACTGCTTCGAAAATTGACGAGAGATTTGCTGATAATACCAAGATCACTTTGTTAACTATAAATGCCGTCAGTTCGCATACCTCTGAAGACTCTTTTATTTTTCCTAAGCTCTGTGGCCGTCCTCCAATATTGTACCAGCCAGCTACTTGCTACAGGGTTCATAACACCGAAGGCCACCCAGTTTCGTCATATAATTGCCTGCTTCAAAACCAAACCTTCCTAATCCCAAAAACTGTCTCGCGACAATTTGACAGAGTTTAGCTCGGATCCACGGACATCAGAACGGACACAGCTGTCCACACCCCACTTGAACAAACCAACCCTTGGCTAGTCCAGCACAGACCACAAGCCTCCCCACACCTCAAGCGTTTCAGTCGACATCATTAAGTGCTAGAATTTTTAATTTAGCTCAGAGGTATATAAATAAAAGCAGCTGACCCAATAGTTCCATTCAGCTAGGCATGATCTCACATATGTAGCACACGTCACGGTATCATCAGTGGCTGCAGTTGTCTGAGCCAGAAACTCTGGTTTATGTACACAAAAATATCCCAGTTTGCCGTGGTTTAATTTATCTCGCTAATAAATACTTGACCTAAGGATTGCGGCGAGCTGATCGAGCAGCAACAAACTGCTGAAACCGTGACTATGCACCGACCATCGAGGCAGGTGTCGACAACGATACGTGTCTGATAGAAAACACAGTGAAGATCACTGGCCGGCCGAATGTTGTTATAGGGGACTTCCGTGGACCCAGCATCAAATGAATGATATGAACGCGAGGTCTGGTTTTGAACGTCGTCTTCTAAAAAACTAATTTGAATTCTCTCCGCGCGGCCTGCTGGAGTCCCAACAAGATCGCTCGCATGACAACAGGACGATTGTTTGGAGGTCCTGACAATACAGGAGAGATAAGTTTCTGCATCTGCTCAGTGGAGTCTATTGTTTGGTGTTCTTGTGGAAGCGAAATTGGGCAACGTATATGGAAAAGGGGTGTTTGCTTGATAATTGCGGAAACATCACTTATAGACAGCGACGCTGTCTTCTCTAGGAACATTACCTTGGATCGCGGGTAGAATTAAGAATATCCACCGACTCTCGGGAAGGGTGTCTGTTAGTTATCAGGCCAAAATAAAGACAATCAAGCACGTTTATTAAAACCAGATCTGAAAAGGAGATTTAAGAGAATATAAGCCTAGATAGGAATTTCGGCGGACAGGACAAAACCGTTCCTAAATCATGAGAATACGAAGAGTTACCCAATGTAATTTGGCTTGCTGAGTCGTTCTCATGCCACTTGTTCAAGATTTTGACTACAAAAAAACGATCGTAGGCGAGCCAATAGACAGGAAGTAAGACAAATCCCGGGTTCTTGGAGAAATTTTAGGAAAAGTTTGCAGGAAATCTGCCTAAGTCAATTTTCGAACCATGCAGATACCTTGCTGAATTGATGCTAACCTCTCAAACGACTGGCTTCAGACCTTGTCGGCAAGTAAAGAAGGAAATACCAAATTTTTCCATATTTTTAAAATTTATATGTGCGTCCTTTTCTGTTATATTTATTCTGATTCTACGCACTTTTCATTTATCCTTTACGCGTTTAGCAACCCTTCGCTCTTGTTTTCGCCATAATGCCTTGGCTGTTGCTGTTAACCGATAAACGATCTGTCACGGACCAAAATCTACTGCCTAGATTCCCCTAGGAGATCCGACTGGCAAACTTAAAATTCAGAGCCTCGTCGATTATGATGGATTAACGGACAGACACGGAGGCCTCATTGGGTTTCCGGATAACTTATATATTGCGGCATAAGGTACATGCATTGAGTAATGAAGCTTCGCTTGTTTAACTAGACCTGTATATTTACCGTTTATGCAAATTTGACGGTACTTTTCGTTCTGCAAATTTTCTTTGGTTCGTCGCCCACTTTGCTTAATACACCGAAAGCTCCACTCGGTCCTCCCTCTTGTTCATTTAGGATTGTAGCCACATAGATTTAGAAATTTTAAGTGTTCTTATTGATTATAAATCATTGACCTACAAAGCAATATATATAATATACGAATACGATGTTATATTCTTGTAGTTTTCACACTTTTTGTCTGTCTTGTTTTCTCCTTGCCGAACGCTTTGATAATGAAAGTAATTTGATTGGTTCGTGTCGAACTCGATCTTCACTTGTTTTTTTCAGCCAAATATCTGAAGGCCGGAGTGGCTCGATATATCTTACTGTCATTTTTATTCCTCGCCTTTTTTTCAACTCTCATTAAGTGGCTATCCCAATAGCAAATACCGGCATGCCATGGTTACCGGGCCGTTCCGAGAGTTTTCGCATTTTAACTCCTTTTATATAATTTGCACTTTTCTAGATCAATACCCAAATCAACATACTTCGCACATCGCACCGTTTCAGGCGATTTGTTTAATGCAAACGAAATGAAGAATTTCTTTCTCATGCGGCTGAGTGCGTCGCGGTATACTTAAGTTATTTACCACCTTGTGCTATTCTGTATCTTATTCCCAGCGTTACCGTTAACCTCCATCTACTCACCTTCCCACGCCAGATTTATTTAGATTTCACATATCCGACCGGTCCTTCATACCTCCTTGCGGTAAATGAAACAGTCGTCTAGTCATTCGTGTGGGAATTTGGAGGTTTGATTAGTTTTTTCCATTGTCAACATTGCAACCTGAGACCAGGCCATTCCGTTTCATCAATCCAACCGACTTGGTAGTTCCGTCTACCTGAGACAATGCAACGCTTATATGACTATATAGCTATTGCTGCCTGGTCTCGTCATCCGGTTTCCGGCTACCTTTACTTCGGACAGGTGACACTGTGGATAGGCCATAAAATGCCTCAACGCTCCATGACAGCGGTTCTGGCGAACTCGATTCGGCTGTGGAAGTCGAATATTCAAGGATCGAGGAAAATCAAGTATTGTAAACGACTTTACCACGCCAGGTCTTAAGCCGACTTGCTCATCAGATCGAGTGACGCGGTTTCATCAACTTTTGAATGACAGCGCTGGTGCATGACCATCGTCTTCCGTGTTAACCGTCAGTCCGAGGTGTGCACAGCCGGAGGCAAAGATATCCGTAATTTTCTGCTTCTGTCGTGATGTTGAGCGCGCAGTCGTCCCCAAGCAACATGTCGGGGGAATTAATCGTGGAAAATGGCCTTGTGAAGTGCATAAGTCGGATATTGAGAAGCTGGCCGTTTCTCCTTTAAACGATGTTGATGCGTGGGCGCTCTCAGCAGTAGGAGTCCATAAGCATGGCAGAAGACGCAAGACTAAAAGTGGTGGGAGCGAGTACCCACCTCTGCCTTGCTCTAGTGGTCACTGCGAATGCTCCTGAGACTGCGTCATTGACGGTGGCGCGCGCCATCATCAAGTAGCAAATCCGCCACACCACTTGCGTGAATCGTCTGGCATATCAAAATTTATTCATGGTTCTTCAGAGTTCGTCACGCTTCACTGTGTCAAAGGCCTTTGTCAAATCCAGAAAGGCAGTGTTGGGGTTGGTCCGCAGTTCCCGGCATTATATCTGCGTTTGGCCTGCGACGAGATCATGTCAGTGGTTCATGGTGCCTTCGGAACATAAATTAATTTTTTTTCGGAAAGTCCTTGCTCCAAGTGTGTGTTCAGGCGACTGAGGAGGACGCGGGCAAGGACTCCTCCTCCAACTTTGCGGAGGGAAGTGCCTCTGTGATTAGCATGGAATCGCCCGTTCCCCTTGCGCTTGTAAATGTGGATGACGGTATCGTCATTGGAATTTTGAGGAACTTGCCATTATCGACAGATTCCACGGAACAGAGCAGTAAGTTTGCCTACTAAATGAGCGCCGCCGTGTTTGTAGACTGAAGTATACAGACCTTGTCTCAAATACGATGGTCTCTGCTTGTCGTGAAAACATATTGAGGATATATCTGAGGTCATTTGACCTTCTTCTCTGTTCCTCCTCACATTGCTTTCAACTTGACTGCGTCGAACCTCACGCCGTCCCCCGACAATGAGATGATGTCCATCCTAGAGCCTGCGTCCATGCAATC
>CACRXP010000071.1:1196991-1217827 GCA_902702965.1 Spirometra erinaceieuropaei
TCAAAGGAAGGGTATAATTCGGTTTTCAATGACTTTTCCAATTCCCGAATAATTTTGAACCCCAACCTGCCGTTACACTTGCATTCAGGGTTTCCAAACTATAAGCCGTATATTTTCCGCGTACGGAAAAGCATACATTTCTCTACAGTACTAAGAGTAGACCATATGGGGTTCATAAAATTTAGCAGTGGATTTGAGCCGTATTGTGAACCTTACAAACCACATTGCTAAATCAGAGACATGACGTTTTATGAAAGGCCATTTCACTGTATCAAAAAATCTCACAATTAGAAACTTTTCAAAACCAAATTATACCCTTCTTTCGAGTATAAAATTGGAAGAAGACTTAAATTTCTACTGAATGAGTAAAATAATGAGTATTTTTATGTATGCTTTCCATGAAATGTAATTGAATCTATAAGGGCATCGAAAATCAATGAGAAAATGCGCTATATGATGATTAGTTTTACAACCCTACTTAACTAATATTTTGGAAACGAAAACGCATTTCGGAATTTCGATTGACATTTCATGAGTTAGCCCACCTACTGTATATCATCACAGGAATGTCTTCGGATCCTGCGGGCACGAACGCGAATGCACTGGATTATAAGGGTCTCCTGACAGCCATTCAGTATAAATTGATTGCGAAATTATTCGGTCTCGAATTACTTTTTTCCTCCGTGTTGTTTTTCTGGAACGCCGGTTTTTTTGCCACCAAGGATTGCTATCGTTTCTATCTTCTTTTTTTTAACTTCAGAACTACCAAAATGGCCTAAAGAGGACAATCATACGCATTCGGAGAAGGTGCCTTGTTTGACCCTGACTGCCGAATTCTGAATTTCCTAATCTAATGCACAAGAACAATGTGGGCCGAGTTACTTTCATCCCCTACTATCATCCCTGTTTCTTACACTGACTGACCGGTTTTGACGTCCTCACTTTACCTTGACGAATCTCCCTTTTGTCGACCGTTTAGGCCGTCTCTGCTCCTGTTACACCTTTCACAGCTGTGGGTTCTGTAAGTAGACCTTTTATGCACAATTTATGTATCTGAAAAGTCACCCAATCGTGTCTGTCAACTGACCTTTTGAAGCGTCTCTTAACAGATCTGGCCACCTCGGGAGGATGTTTATTATGCAGAATGCTATTGCCGACAAAAGCAAGAGAGACTGGAATGACTATTTCTGGCTTATTAGCCGTCGTCAGCCAGTCATACCCAACCCCGAAGTGTGGAACACCTGAGGCTCGAACTCGCGATCTGTTAGTTAGAAGTCAACGCCTCTCTAACCCCTGAGCCACTAGCCCGTTGCCCTGTCGGTTTCGATCGGGAATATACAGTGATAAGAGGCGCTCACCGATCGTTTCCACGGAACTCACTCGTTCCGTTGTGCCTTACGGGCTCTCTCTCTCTCGAGCCCAACCAGCAGTCGCACAGCGGAGCATGATACAGGCAGTCAACGCCTGGCGTCGACTTCTAACTAACAGGTCGCGAGTTCGAGCCTCGGGTGTTCCACACTTCGGGTGGGGGGGGTTGGGTATGACTGGCTGACGGAAATGTTCATTCTAGTCTCCCCCTGTCTTTTTCTGTAATAACATGCTGCCTATATCATGCGCCGCTGTGCGGCTGCTGGTTGGGCTGGCGGGACTGTAATATTGATTATATTGCAGCATAATCCCCGGATATTTCAGTAACCCGTGCGATTTTTTGACCGGCCGCAAAAATCACTCACCGTAGAGGACTGCTCAAGAATTATTGGCTGTTCAATTTATCATCGGTGCCTTCTGTCTAGTCGCAAGCCCCAGTCCAACACCCTCCTCGTTGAGTCAGAATTCCACAACAAGGACGGCAGGAATCGTATCAACAGGTGGCCATATGCATATGTAAAACGCAAGAAGGACGTTCGGAAATAGTTGATCAGGTCATGTTAACGTCGGACTAATATCCGGCCGACCAGACAGTGCCCCTGGGTGACTAGTTTGTCAGCTGGGTTCCTGGTTCATCTCATTGGTTGGGTGGACCTCCAATCCCCTCGAGAGGTTTCGCGTCATTCGCACACGGCTGACGTGTAAGCGAGTCCGTTAGGACAACTTCCAAACGTATTTTGTAGAAGGCATGTGCATAGATATCCCTTATTAAAATTTTGCAGGAAATTGTGTCTTCCTCAAGCTTCCTACTCAAAAGAAGAGCATCCTTCAGCCATGAAAAAGCCTCTCAGTTCCCCGAAGATATTGAAACCGACCTGCCCTTGCGATCGAGTTGATAGTGGGCAGACTATTAGCTGTAGTCTTTCCATTGAAGGAAGATCATAATTCTTCTATGCCAATGAGGAGGCCCCGTATAGCGCTCATAACATTTTGCAAAAAATGTGGACTGCGTTGCATATTTCGAAAGACAGATATTTTGCGGCCTTAAACGCTGGTCAATTACAAACTTTTTTGAAACTGATGGATACCCTTCCTTCGCATTTGAAAATTCTAGGGAGACGTAGTTTACCACAAAATGAGTACAAGCAAGAATGTTTTGTGCGTACTTCTATAAAGTGTGTATGAATTCGGGAGGGTGCTGAGAATCAGGAAGAAACTCGTTTTATGTGAAGAGTTATCCTTGGCGAGTGTGAGTTCTGCAACTGGTCGGAAAGATGCGTATTCGAGAAGGCATGCGAAAAATGAGGCTGTAGTATGACTCCGGAGAATCTTTAATAATATTACAGTGCCCAGGATCTAGTAAGGCGAACAGAAGCAGTCTACAAGCATGCAGGATGACGACTTTATTCGTCATACACTAAAAAGTACGATTATATCCCCCTTACGACTAATAACAGGGCATATTTGTTCACATGCTCCCTGTGTCTAATTATACTAGGCCTTAAATAATTGACTTGCACACAAAGTCGTTTTTAGATTCGATGATTTTCGATAATATAAATTATTTCTTAACAGTAACTTATAATAATCCACCAGTAATTTAAAAATCGGGGTTTGTCCTCTTTTAGGGAAGCGTCGTTTCTTTGATGTAGTATAACTATTGTGGATCCGGGGTGGACGGCCTGTGCATTACAAGAATTTTTTTTCTCGAAATTTTTGACCTTTGTTCTAAAAGGTCACTGACTGTATGGGAAGGTTTACACGTCCCGCGTTGATGGCTACGCTAGATGCAATACAGTAGCAGCTATTGTTCCAACCAGTCGTCAAGGCTTTTAGTCGCAGCCAGAGGTGTGTGTGTTTGTGTACGTCTGGCTGTGTTCATGTAGCGGCTGCGTGGGGTTGTGCGTGTGGAGATTCGTATGCGCCAATCGCCGGGTGTGGTGGCTTGGGCTCCGTCTGAGGAGAAGACAGAGATATTTCTTCTAAACGTTGTGTTGCACCTTTATACACACAGTGGCAAAAGACAGTGGTGGGGTAGACATAGTAGTAAATAAACGAATTGGCTATAAATTGTTTATTATCGAAACGTTACTGAAATGGGGAGTAAGATAAGCACGGGTAGGTCTACTCTATTAATGGTAAGCGGTATATACCAGAGAGAGTAAAACGATAACGGAAATACGAAATGACTTGGTAAGTCGCAAAAACGTAATCGGCGAAAAAGGGACGTCTAGTATAGAATGAAAGGATAATTGTAGCAGGTAATAAAATCTGGAAATGCAAAGGGTTAAAGAGGGACTTAGAAGCAGGTGCAGTGGTAGGCGTCAGCTCGCGTCCACGTTACCACGATTTCTGAAAGGGGAGGGTAGGAACCAAAAGGTCCGTTCTGAACAATCGGTTATTACAGTCAATCATTGGAGGCAAAAGTATCGATAGGCGTTACGGTCTCGGCACACTCAAGGTTGAGTTATACGCGGCGAAAGCAGTCAGCTGGCAAGGGGGGAGGGTTCGGTCCCTGTTGTCGCGCCGAGTACACCGTCAAAACATCGCAGGCTGTAGCACGGCGACAAACAATCAACGATGGAGACGAAGCATTACTGACAAACACAAATGCAATACCCTGGTCGAAAGTTTAGGCAGGTTTTTGATAAAGGCTGAGGCACGTATGTAGAAAAAGGGCGTCGGAGTAGACAATTACGTGAGATACGGTGCAGTTGGCCGGTTCCCACACTTTTCGTACGATGGAGAAGAAAGGCGCGGAGGAGTAGACGGAACCGCGAGGTCGGCCGAAAGAAAATTATGGGCAAAGGACATCTTCAGTTTACATCTGCAAGTCAGGCAACAACGCAAAATACTCCTTTAATGCGTACAGGATCGCTTTTTAGTCGCGTCTACGATTGCTTTTGGACGTCGTTGTATGCTTCCATATTGTCAAAGGAGCTGAAGGACTACCAGAGCAGTAGTAATATATAAATGCACAAATGTCAAGGCCATATTCAGTGCAAACTTGTCTTTATCTGTTGTGTGGTTTTTAATAGCATCTGCTCGTCCTTAATTTCCTTTTGTGTTCTGATCGTGTGGTCTGTGGTCATCACTCGAGCAGAAAACACGGAGAATCCTCGTACACCGTGGCGAAATACCCAACTGTCCACAGAAGGAACTTATCTTTCAGACAGTCAATGCTTGAACGAGTTGGAGACAGGTTCCGTCGTAATAAAACCATCTATGGCGCCTACGCGGTTTATGGCCTCAGGAAATTAACGCTGTATTCCCCTGTTCTGTGAAGTTAACTTTTAACCCATTTATGCGAAAATAGAGCGTTCCAACTCCGTAAGCACTTAAAATACGAACGCAGTTTCAAGTCATGGTAGAAGTCAAATGAATACTGTCTCGCATTACGGGTATTCGCTGCCTAGTACTGCCGTTGCGTACTGGTATGAGTGTTTTCTTGAAGCGAACAGGTCTGCGCCCCGACGCATGGAATAATGTGTATATACAATGTAATAGTCTGCAACGTACACCAGCAGGCATGTCTTCGTGAACCGAGCAGATATACGAACCAAAACATTGCGTTGCGGGTTTCTGTAACTTACAGTAGGTGGGCCAACTCATGAAATCTCAACAGAAATCCCGAAATGCGTTTTCGTTTCAAAAAGATTAAGTAGGGTTGTAAAACTTATCATCCTGCAGCATAATTCTATTATAATTCAGTTACCCAAGGACGTCGGCTTTCGAAAAAAAAAACTTCTTTTCGGCTGTACCTAAAATCCATACTCCCTAAAAAGTGATGACTTAAGTGGCATGCATTTTCTCGTTGATTTTCGATGCCCTTAAAGATTCAATTATACTTCATGGAAAACATGCATAACAATATCCATTCTGTTGCTCATTTGGTAGAAACTCGCGTCTTCCTTCATTCTGACAGGTGAAGGAAGGGTATAATTCGGTTTTAAAAAAGTTTATAATTAAGAGATTTTGGAATACCGTGAAATGGCCTTTCACAAAACGTCATATCTCTGTATTTACCAATGTAATTTGTAAGGTTAACGATATGGCTCGAATCCACTGCTTAATTTTATGTACACCGTATGGTCTCCTCCTAATACCGTAGAAAAATATATGGTTTTTCGTACGCACAAAGTATACGGCTTGTATTTTGTGAACCCTGAAGGCAAGTGTAACGGCAGGTCGGGTTCAAAATTAGTCGGGAATTGGAAGAACTTTATAAAACCAAATTATACCCTTCCTTCGAGTGTAAAATTGAAGGAAGACGTGAGTTTCTACCAAATGACCAAAAGAATGGATATTGTTATGCATGTTTTCCATGAAGTATAATTGAATCTTTAAGGGCATCGAAAATCGATGAAAAAATGCAAGTTACCAAAGTATTCATTTTTACTGAGTATGAATTTTAGATACAGCCGGAAAGAAGTTTCTTCGAAAGCAGGTGTCCTAAGGTAACTAAATTATTACAGAATTATGCTGCTCTATGATTGGTTTTACAACCTTACTTAATTAATCTTTACGAAAAGAAAACGCATTTCGGGATTTCTATTGAGATTTCATGAGTTAGCCCACCTACTGTAGTAACTGTGCGCCCGTCGGCAACGGCAGTTAGCACTGTCGGACGGTCTGTCTGCGAGGGGCAGAAGTCTGACAGAGAGCTACGATAACCGCAGTGGGCGATAGACAAGAAGAACCCAGAACTAACTGCTTTGACTGCGACCGCTAGATGTTATTCATTGAATTCTTTAGGAAAGTGCCCGTATCGGAGGGAAGGAAAGACATCAATGGTGATTAGCGACCACCACTGTCCGTCGGCGTGTTCGCAAGCTGCACGATGTCCGAGAGGGGAGTCCAACAAATAATCTCAGCACATTTTATCAACCTACCCAATTTGAATAAGTAGGCATTGTATAGGAAGTAGAATGCGGAGGATGTACACGCCGCGTAAAAATTCCGATGAAGGTGTTACTACAGGTGAGAACTCCAGAACTGTGTCTGCGGGACATACATTAAAATTAATCAGTCAGGATCTAGCACACCCCGATACATTGCCTTCCTGAAACAGAGAAGTTTCGAACTACACAAGTCCAGTTCTCTGCCACCCCCGTCTTTTTAAATTGACCGACGCTTCCTGTTAGGTCTTATGCAAATCCATCCTTTTAGGGTGTCACATTCCCAATAAACAATATTTTTGTCATTGTCTGGGGTAACTGCGAGAATTTTTATCCAGAACCAGATGTTTCACGATTTAAAACCGGGTGGAAACGTTTCGTTCTAGAATATTGTTTGAATGTCCGGCAACCTTCTGAACATGACGGATGACCATTCGGGTGGGGCACACTGCCATTTGAAAAGTGATACCATGGATAGATGAACTTGCCGGAAGCCAATAAAAGTCGAATACAAAAAAGAAACGTAAATACCGACAAACTTTTAAGTGGCCTTTTTAATTTTGTCTCCTAAGCATTTTTTTAGGTTTGATAATTATTAGGCTGGTTTGCCTGTTTTGCTAGTCTTCGCCCAGGCACACGGGGCAGAATGCCTACTACTGCCACGATTTCATTCAGCAGTTTTAGGCGTTATTTCCGTCCTATCTGATAACACTCTACTCATTCACCTCATAAGTTCCGGGGAAAACTTGAAATTATTTTCTTTCTCCTATAGATTTTCCTCGATAATTTGCAGTTTATTTTTCATGAAATCATGACCATATGTTCACACCTGAAAAGCCAAATTAATGAGCCGGAAATTAACTCTAAGGGCTGGGGATCGAAATAATTAGATGTAAAACGAACTGAAACGTTCGAATACGATTAGTTTTTGGTTGTTACCCCATAAATTACGTATAAGACAGGCAGCGGTATAAACATCTGAACTTGTAGCTGGCATCTGTGCTGGGAGTATACAGGAGGTAGGCAGAGTATCCACGAAATTTTGCTGTTAGACTTGCACCTACGAAAGTAAGTCGGTGTTGCCGCTGCGGGCAGTATTTCTCAATTCAAAGGCTGGAATAAATTTCCGCGGCGGACCTCTCTCAAAATGACACGTTAGTCGTCATGCGGGAGGTTTTTTTCCAGATGCCTATCGGTGAACAATTAATGGGCTCAGTGCACGTACATTGAGGATGAAATATTTTGAGACCTTGATGTCTGAGGTCAGTATATTTGCACAGCCGGGCGAAGAAATTTCCTGAAAGACTGGAGGCGGGGGATGGCACAGGTGATTGGCGCGGCCGGACCCGTATCTAGGCGTGCCACCACGCACCCTGGTCCACAACACACACTTGACCAGGAATTTTCACCAACAAAATAACGCCCCAACAGGAGTCAAAAGGACGAGGATGACTGGAAAGTCATACCTATCACCTGTATACCCAGGGGAGCGTAAGCGCATGCGGGAGGTTATTTTTCAGATGCCTATCTTAGAACAAGCAATGGATTCAGTGTAAATGCATTGAAAATTAGTCGTTCTTGATCTCTTTCGAGAAAAAGAGTCAGAGGAAATGTGGCACTGCCCATCAAAACATGCATTTACTCAACTGATAATACGTTTCGATAGACTTCGTTGTCCCGAGTCTTTTGAACCACTATATTGTTTTTCGTGGAGTTAATGACCACGTATTATTATTTTTCATCACCTTATTAATTGTCACGCATTTTGTAGTTATGAATGTCAAGGGATTTTTCAACCGAATCGTGCCGTAATCGTTTTATTTATAACTTACATGAGTTGAAAATTAGTCACGCAAATTATCGCCCATGTACTAGCACAAACATCGTTGTCCATTTGCCTAAGGAAAATACTCATTTATGCCATAGGATACTAGTATGGTAAAGAAAGGATCGTCTGCCGACAACGTTACTGTGTTTTATGGTGAGAAAGTGGCATATTTGGAAATACGGATGTTTAAGACTTCTAGCTAACCCTTTTTAGCGTAGTATGCTCGCCCGCTTCTTGCTAGCCCAACTTAGATGGAGTGAAAAAGAGAAATTTTAAGAAGGCGAGTTTGATCTGTCATTATAGTCAGCATAACAAACTGTCTTGCGATAAAAAGATGTCAAAGTAAACCCTAGTTTCCTTGCTGTTCTTCATTAAATAACATAGAAATAGAGTCTATCAGAGAGAAAGCCTTCTTGGCATTTCCGTGAAATGATAAAAAATTTACAACATTTTCTGCAGCCATTTGGCTGCCAATCAAATATCAGGGACACCTGCCTGTCAATGCATGCTCCATGTTGGAGTACACAGATCTGCCGTTGAAAGGTACGCTATTTCACGGAATGAACAGTCAAGCGTACTGCTTAGGCATATACGCCGATTGGACTACCCGGACGCAAAACGGTTACCTCAAGTTTATAAGCCCAACATGATAGGACGTTCAAAAGGTTTTGTAGACCGAGCAACATAGAGAGCTATTGGAGCAATTTGAAACCACCTAGTTTACGTGCAGTACTGCATGGAGTCCGGTTCCAAACCGCATAAAATCTGAAAGACTTGATATACCCCCATGACACAACCATATCCGCAAACGATACGCTGTTTGTCAAAAGTGCCTAGTGCAGCCCATTAGCGCAACGCACAACTACTGCTTGCATGAACAATGCGGACACGAAAACCCAAAAATTAAAACCTTCTCATTTAATTTATACGACCAATTTCTTGACAGACGTATGCCCGTAATACACTGCGCATGTGTCCTCACACACCAAAACCGTATACTTTGATTGCCTGAACTCAGTTACCCTGCGTGGTGTAAATAGGAGGGAACTAAACCACAACCAGTTCCCAACGGCACCGGTACAAAGCCGCTGGTATTATCCGAAATTAAAAGAGCTGCATGCTCTGTCGTCACGCTTACTTACTGCGACGCATAAAACGCAAACTATCATGATTAAACTTCAAGGCAACTGCACGATAGACCTTCCGGCGACTTCTGGCGCCTGTGACATGGAATGCATACGGTTATACAAACGTGCAGCCACAGTGGCCTGGCGTCTGGCTGCATTCTGCGCCGTCGCAATGCCACCGGTGTGCTTAGAGGTAAGAGGGCTGGCGTGCTATGCAGTCTGCGAAAGACGAATAGTCGTCTGGGGTGGAATTAATAGTAGGTGCATGCTGTGAAGAGTGCCAGATCAATGTGTCCCACCCGCTTAGTAGGCATTTATTTCGTCGCTGATAAGACGAATTGCAGGATTCACCATCTGACTGCCGGCTAGGACAGTCAAAAAAGCCGTCTATGGCTACCATGAGTAGAATTATGGTAGGGCGCAGGGCGTGGTGTCTACCGTCTCACACTTTTCCTCTGAAAATCACTGGCATTAGAAATCATATGATGTAGGACGGACCCCAGACCAAAACGTCAGAATGCTAAATCCTACACGAGTAGAGCCACTGATGCGAGAGTAACTATGAATGAAACGCATGCTGTCCGCGAATCTTCCTCTAATACTCGAACGCTGGAGAAAGAGTTTTGCGAGAGAGACCTGCAGCAAACCCTAAGCTATCTCGCTCATTCATATTACGCTACCTAAACAAAGTAAGTAGCAACGATATAACGATGTAAAGGGTTGTTTTCGTTGACTACGTAGAAACGAGGCAAAGGCGAGGGAATATGCAGAATTTACTGGCGTCATGAAATCTTGGGAACCGCCCAGTCAAATGCTTGCCCTCCTTACACACTAGCAAGATAAACTGTTCAATAAGAAAGCAGTCTGAGGGGATTAAACGGGATAGGTAAATAGAAACATTAAATGGTGATATGACATGCTAATGGGGATGACGTGAGTGGGGGGGGGCGGTGAATTGTATGAATGGGCGAGTTCAGGTTACAGCGAAAACTCCCCAAGTGTAATAAAGACTGGACAGTATGGGGCATCAGTCTGTCATGCGTGGGAGGTGATTGGGGAGGCGGGAGTGGGAATAAAGTCATTTCCGACATTGACTCTAACTATGGCAGCGCGGGGTGGGTCACGTGATGCAACTGTCACAAGTTATGATTTTTTCCTCCAGGATGTCATGGCTTCTGAAGAAACGAAGTTAGGTTGTAAAATCAATCATAAAGGGACATAATCCTATAATAATTATATCCCGCCGGGACGTTGCCTTTCCGACGAACTTCATCCCGGATGCATGCGGAAAGCGTACTCTGTATAAGATGATTACTAAAGTAGTTTGAATTTTCTCAATGACGTTGGTTGTGTTTAAACATTAAATTACATTTTATGGGAAACATTCTTAAAAAATTCGTTCTATTACACATTCACTAGAAAATTACGTCTGTTTTAAATTTTAAACATGGAGGAAGGCCATGATTCGGCTTCCAAGAAGTTTTTAATTATAAGATTATCTAATATAATGAAATGCCTGTTCATAAACATCGTGTCCCTGAATCAATCAATGTGGCTTGTAAAGTTTAAAATATAGTTCAAATCCACTGGTGTATTTTATGAATTCCCTACTGTTTTTTCTTTCAACACCACAGAGAAATGTACAGTCTTTTGCATGTGCAATATATGCGGCTTGTACAGTAGGTGGGCTAACTCATAAAATGTCTACTGAACTCCCGAAATGCGTTTACGTTTCGAATGGATTAACTAAGTAGGGTTGTAAAACTAATCAGTCTGCAGTATAGTTATATAAAAATTCAGTTACTTCAGGATGTCGGTTTTCAGATGAACTTCCTTCCAGCTGCATGCATAAACGATGCACTCCAAAAATGACTACTTAATTAGCATCTATTCTTCTCACTGATTTTCGATTCTCTCAAAAAATTAATTATATTTCATAGAAAAAATGCATAAAAATATTAATTCTTTTGTTCATTCGGTCGAAAATTACGTCTTCTTCCAATCTTTTACTCGAAGAAGCCGTATTATTTGGTTTTCAAAAACTTTTCCAATTCCCGAATAATTTTGAACTCGCTTGGTCGTCATTCTTGCTTCAGGGTTTCAAAACTACAAGCCATGTATTTTCCGCAACGGAAAACCACACATTTCTCAAGGGTATTAAGAGGAGACCGTATGGCATTCATAAAATCTAGCATTGGATTTTATCCATATTGTTAATTTTACAAGCCAGATTGGTAAATCTAGAGAACTGGCGTTTTATGAACGGCCATTTCACGGTATTTGAGTCTCACAATTAGATACTTTTTAAAACCGAATTACGCCCCTCTTTCGATTATAAAATCAAATGGAGA
Organism: Spirometra erinaceieuropaei; assembly: GCA_902702965.1. Lineage (NCBI taxonomy): Eukaryota > Metazoa > Platyhelminthes > Cestoda > Diphyllobothriidea > Diphyllobothriidae > Spirometra > Spirometra erinaceieuropaei. The sequence goes on from CACRXP010000071.1 coordinate 1,208,564, forward strand.
CATAATTTTATATCGAATCGGTGGGAGAATGAATATTCTTCTGCGTTTTTTCCGTGAAATATAATTGGACTTTTTGCGACATCGAATATCAGTGAAAAAACCTCCTGCTACATAAGAAGTCATTTTTTGCAGAGTATAGTTTTTGCATGCAGCCGGAAGGGAGTTCTTTTGAAAGCCGGCATCATGAGGTAACTGAATTATTATAGAATCATACTGCAGACTGATTAGTTTTACAACAATACTTCATTACTGTTTTCGAGACGAAAACGTATTTCGGGATTTCGGTTGACATTTCATGAGTTATCCCACCTACTGTAGTTTAGAAACCTTGAGTGCAAGTGCAAGGGCAGGTCGTGTTCAGAATTGTTCGCGAATCGGAAGATTTTTTAAAAACCAAACTATACCCTCTCTTTATACTTTCATGGAAAACATGCATAAAAATATGCATGCTTTTACTTATTCGGTAGAAAATCACGTCTTCTTCCAATTTCATACTCAAAAGAAGAGCATAATTTGGTTTTAAAAAAGTTTTTTATTGTGAGATTTTTTTAATACCATTAAATGGCCGTTCGTGAAACGTCATGTATCTGCATTTACGAATGTGGCTTGTAAAGTTAACAATATTGCTCAAATCCACTGCTTAATTTTATGAACCTCATATGGCCTCCTCTTAACATCGTAGAGAAATTCGTGGTTTTCCGTAGACGGAAAATATACAACTTGTAGTTTTGAAACCCTGAATGCAAGTGCAACAGCAGGTCGGGTTCAAATTATTCGGAAATTAGAAAAGTTTTTTTAAAACCGAATTATACTCTTCTTTTGAGTATGAAATTGGAAGAAGACGTGATTTTCTACCGAATAAATAAAAGAATGAATATTTGTATGCATGTTTTCCATGAAATTTAATTGAATTTTCAAGGGTATCAAATATCAATGAGAAAATTGCATACTACATAAGTAGTCATTTTTTGCAGAGTACAGATCTTGCATGCAGCCGCAAATAAGTTCTTTCAAAAGCCGACACTCTGAGGTAACTGGCTCATTATAGATTTTTGCTGCATCATGATTAGTTTTACAACAATACATAATTTACCTTTTCGAAACGAGGACGCATTTTGAAATTTTGGTTGACATTTCATGAGTTAGCACATCTACTGTATATGCCTGGCAGGGGGTAGTGAGACGCTCTTTCAAGATGAAACGCCATGAAATGTCCAGCTGGATACCGCATCGGCACACACTCATAATTTAACTCGAAACTATCACATTTCCCACCGACCGTCTTCTGCTTTTTCCTGCATTCCGTCAGATTACTGTCTGGCGTGTTGCCCCACCCGTAGCCCCCCTCCCCATTACCACCGCTGCCTTATGACACGATCCACAGTTTATCGACAACTAATTGGGGTCCTTCGCCCTATCGTTGACCCAAAAAATACTAAGCCTCATGCTGGCAAGATGTCAGCTGGATCAGTTCTCCGTGGGCTCTCTTAACAATGAAAACATACACCACGCCAAGTACAGTGCGTGAACGATCTCATAAAATGTTGACCAAAATTCGGAAATGCGTTTTCAATTAGAAAGTATTACTTGGGCACGGTAGTAATAATAATCATCTCGAGACATAATCCCATAATATCTCGGACTCGGCAGGATGTCAGCTTTCAAATGTACTGCTTTTAAGGCTTCTGTAGAAAGCGTACTTGGTAAAAAATGAATACTTAATAAGCATGCATTTTTCCTATAGATTTTCGATGGTCTCGCAAATTCAACTATATCTTATAGAAGCCCCAAACAAAAATGTGCTTTCTTTCAGTCGTTTAATAAAGCACCACGTCATCTTTATATATTTTACTCGAAGAAGTGGTACAATTAAGTTTTAAAAAGCTTCCCAGTTGCCGTATAATTTGGAGCCTAATCAGTCTTTGCATTAGCCCTTAGTGATTTTAGTCTACAAGGTGCATAATTTTCGCGTAAAGAAAATTGCATCTTCCTCTGTGCCTTTAAAAAGATACCATATGGGGTCCACTAAAATATGGAATGAATGGGAACTATGTCGTACATTTCATGAGAAGCAGTGGCAAATGGACAAGTACGATGTTGTATGAACGGAAACATTTTTAATACCTGCGTGTGCTTCTTCTTTGAAAATAAAATATACAAATGGGGGGAATATATACCAAACGATTGAGCGGAAGCATTTTTTGTTCGGAGTTTCTATAAAATATATTTGAATTTTCAAGACCCTCCAAAAGCTGTGGGAAAAATGCATGCTAATTACGTTGTCATTTTTACCGAGTACGGTTTCCACATGAGATTAAAAAGCAGTGTAATCAAAAGCTGACATCCTGCCGAGTCGGAAATAATATTGTATAATGTTGCTGGATAATATGTATTTAAACCGCGCTTAAGTAATCCTTCCTAATCGAAAACGCATTTCAGAATTTCAGTCAACATTTCATGAGATCGCGCACTCACTTTACGTCCGAAAACTGGTCTTTACATTTGGCGAACACAACAGGTGCTGGAGCTTGGGTGTATTTATGCGATTCTCTGTCAATGCCCCAGATCCGGGAATTTTCAAAAGTTTAAACGTCAGAACTGACATAAAAAGTAGAAGTTGCAATCTCTCTTCCCCCAAAAGAAACTGCCAAAAGGGTGGCGACGAAAGACGTCTTCTTTGCATACTGAAGTGCGCCCGCGTTAGGCGGCATCAGTCTATCTCAGTATATCCCTCCTCCTCCTCCTCCTCCTCCTCCTCCCCCTCCTCCTCCTCCTAACTCAATGTCAGACTGCAAAACTGTTAAGTTTCTGCTGCAGTGCGGGGCCTAAAGCCCGGACTTTCGTGTTGTCGCTACAGATGTCAAGAATGAGTTTGAACACGCCTTTCTGACGACTCAGCTATTGCCGACACGCAACTTACAAAAAAGTAAAATCTTGGCCAACCCGAGACCCCTCATGCTATTACAGTCCTCGCACACTGCCACCACCAAGCATCATCGTAACATTACCATAAAACGAGACCTGCTGATACTAAAACAAGCCCAAAAAATAAATCGCGATAAGGCAGACCCCTCAGCGTACCTGACGGATGCTGCTAGGATAGCTGCTAGGATAGCACTGCATTCGCTGCACAAGGTGGAACTCTGATGAAATGATGCGCTTATTTGATACTGGTAGTGCCGCCCGTTTTCGAGTTATGTGTGTTTAAAGTTTTTATTTGTAGTATCAAGTAGCTTGCGTGACATTACCGCAATGAATTCGAAAATGTGCCGGTGAGGCGAACGAGTGCCATCAAGGATTCACGAGGCGATTTCTGAAAACAAGAACTTTTCCAGCAATTGCTACCGTTTCGGCGTTTGAGCTGGCCAATTCGTCACTTTCTGTCAAGTTTATACACTAAATGCAAGTGGTGACATCTAAACTCACGCAAATTTGTGACTTATTCTAGCCGTGGGGAAGTTTGTGTCCAACTTCCTGGATTCATAAAAAATTTTGAGGTAAACTTGCACAGAAGCAGTAACAGTTGATGTTACCTTGGTTTTCATTGCTTGTAAAATCATAAAATCATAATTTCTTTTTAAAGAGCTAGCTTAATCTCGACTGCTGGTTGATGTGGTAGGCCACTGAAGAATACTGCACAGAAACACACATGTCATTTGTCAACCGGTGACTTTATTAAAGCATCCTACATTCTACAGGCATTTTGTCAAAAGTGAACAAATTCGAACTCTTAACTCCAGCCCCACCGTCCTTAACACACTGACTTCGTCATGCAGGTGGCATGGGAACAAGAAGTTCAACTAAACTTGCCCCCCTGAGACATATTTAAATCCTGTTCATTGCTCAAAAGTTTCTTCACCGTGTAATTGTAGTGGCCTAACGATGAATTACCGAAAACACACGTTCGCCAGTTGACCTTCTCGATATTTCTACGCTCAGATCCTATTATATGTCATTTTTTAGTCTTCGTCAGGCAAAACGCCTTGTCGTTTAGCACCTTCTATGGGTGATTTGGAGTGATACGTGTTTCTGATGCATAATCGGCGTCAGTTCAAGATTATTAAAATTTACCAAGCATGAAGATACTGCATGTCCATTATCATAATGTAATTTTACGCATACTCTTAAAGCGTTCCCGCAGGGTTCATTCGTCGTACAAGGTAGGCCCCATCGGTTGTATTCCAACCGTTTCCTGTTTTGCTGTCTGATCTTATTCGTTTTGACCGTCCAGTAAAATTGATAGAGATTGGCAGAAACGACATTCCAAACAAATGGCTTCTTTTCGAACGCCAGGGTTGCACGGTTAGACGTAGATGTTAAAAATTAAAACTCAATAGAAGTGCACCGAACTTCCAGCAAAGGCTTGTTTTGTGATAGAAGAAAAACTTTTTGAGAAGCTTTTTGCAAAATATTCGTTACCATTTAACAGTATGTTTAACAAGTTCTTGTGTTGCAAATTGATTTTCTCATCTGAACCTTAAAACAAGACATACTGCTGTTTCATACCTCACAACGGTACCAGGCAGTTTAGTGTAGCATTTGACCAAACCCCAAGGACGACTGCCCAATTGTTACACTCACCTGTACATAGAGTAGTATCGTTCGACCGACTTGGCTTTGTTGATTGACAGAGAGATTTAGTTGTTTCTTGCAGTTTACGGTGGTCAAAACTAGTTGGGGTATTTAAAAAATTGCGCAATTCTTATGAGACTATGAAAACGTCTTCCAATTGTTGGATTCTAAATTTGACTGACATTTTTCTAGAGTTAAACTTGTTCATATCAGCACAAAGCTGGGGCTCCTAATGTACCTTATCGTTTAAACATTTTTGCATAAAACGTTTGAGAGAATCACCATTATTGCATTAGAATTATATGTAGAATATCAAATGCCTAGAATTGACAACATTGTATATAGCGCAAGGCTTTGCACTTTTGCGTAGTTTTTTTAAGAAACATCTTACATCTGAAATGACAGACTCCCTCTGCCGACTTCAAGCAAATCTGGTTTAAAAACGTGCATGCGATTTGAAACCGTTTAGTGTTGCATAAGCTGTATTTTACGTCAAAATACAGTAGATTTTCGTAGACGATTTCCTTGCTTATCCAGGATATGTCGCCTGCAAAAAGCATTGTCAGATAATTAGCAATTCTTCGGCCGCTCCTGAGAATTTGCTTTATACTTCGTTGATATTTTCAGAGATTACTCCCCTTCCTGCAGTATTCGATTTGAAAGAATATGTTGCTAGTAGAGATGCCAAGAACCTAGTTTAACATGTTAAAAATAGGCCGCAGTTACGATCTTTTTGCTTATAATTGATATCATGCATCCCGAATGGCCAGACCTGCACTGTAGCTGTTACTCCCACAGGACCGGGAAAATGGTCTATTTTTGCAAAATAATTCAAGTTATTTACGAAAATGACTACAGCTTGAACACTTTCTCTGTTATACTGAGTGGAACAACGTTGTGAGGAGGGTTTTGTGAAAACTAGCACGAATGATCCACAAAATGAAGGAATGGCGTGGTATTGTTTTCGTGTACGGTTAATTTCTAAGTTCGTGACTTTGGTTTGGTTTGTTCGAGGGTTTTGCGGTCGGAGTTTAATAAACCGTGTATCACCAATAGAAGCGAAGAGGCGGGTCCCAGAAAGTAGTCGTGAAGAAGCAACTACCTTGGAGAGACCGGAAGACAGCTCCGAGCGCGAATGGCCGAACACGCTGCAGCAGTGCGGAGAAATAACGCCAGCTCTCAAGTTGCGGCTTATTCGACGAGATCTGGCCAAAAATTCAAGTTTAATGAGGCCGAAGTTCTCGCAAGAGGCGACAATCGCGTGAGCCGCGAGCTGCTTCGGTCATGGTACACTGACCCCCAGTCCATCAAAAAATACAACAACCTACCCCTTCCATACTCAGTGCTCAGACTTCGACTAGGCGGAATAATTAGCCACGCGGGGAGGGCACAGGTGAACACTGTTCCCAACGCCAGAATCGGTCGATCAGATAGCTGAGCAATCATCACACCAACATCCGACACGACTGCAGCAATTAACGACGAGAATGTCTGCCATCAAACAATTACTATACCAAGTGTTACGATCCCTGATGAAGGGGGGGGGACGGCCGTAAATATTCATAGGTATGCGATAGCATGGCGATGGCATCCTATGAGTACTGAAGTCCCCTGTGCATGAACCACCCGTACATGCTTTTGTCTCTGAGGATGGGTTCGAGCAGGGATCCGAAACGTCAGGCTTATAAAGCTCTTGTCTCAGTAATCAAGTTTCCTTCTTCGAAACCGTATACCGTCCTGCCAGTGAACGTTGCCTTGAGCAGTTTCAGTCAACCTAAAAGTATCGGCCACTGATTGACTAAACTAATTCAAAATTCCTACGCCTTTCATTGCATTTCGCTTTTCTTGACAACCTGTTCTTAAAAAATAAAAGCTGAGAAAAATGTGTGCTGTTGACGAGTCTTTACCTTATATTCTGATGGGTGCGGAGCAAGCTTCGGTAGTTTTCCACTTTTATTTAATTTTATTTGTGGACGCAGCTCTTGCTGAATAACTAATCATCTCTATCTTTCGATATTTTTCTATAAAGGAATGGTAGAAATTACGGCAAGGAAGCAGTGTGCCACCCGTCTCAGAAAGCAAAACGAGGTCATCATGCGATGCGAATTTTATAGGTAAGGCTAAAGGGTGGAAAGAAGGGCGCAATAGTGGGTAAATAATTAGATAAATGTTGAGGTGATATATTGCGTTCTCGTGCTAAAAGTTTCCGCAGAAAAGCACACGTACCGAGAACCCGACCCCCGAGGAAGGATAAGGGTACCAAAACATCTGACAATACAAGCAAAAGTTGAGAAGTTTTCGCAGTCCGCCTAGTTTGTTTTCACAAAAGAACTGAATTATATCCCACATAGTAACAAGAGCGCGGAAAAGTCAATTATAAAAAAGGCGACAATCCAATGCGCTACGACTTCCCCGGAGTAAAGTCGTATACTACGTCCTTGCGGAAATTACGTTTTTTTATTATATGCGTCTATTTACTGTTTACTGTCCAGCGAAATTGTTCATTAATAATCAAAGCTGAAGTGTAGGACAGCTGATTATATCCATACGTCAGCAGTACAAACTTGCTCCTGTGGAGCGAGATATAGTGGTCGTACAACAAGGCATCTGGAAAAAAAGGGTACGCAAACACATGCCTGCCTGGTTAGGTAGAGAGGATTATCAATAGATTTCAAGTTCAATTCTCGCACATCTAATCGATACGAACCACCAAACTGACGCTAAGGAAGCCTTTAAAGTTATCTACCGGGCGCCAGCACATTTCTCTTAAGGCCCGCGCAAACGGGTTTTAGTCACAGCCGAAGCAGTGGCCATTTGACTAGCGAGTCCAGCACCTTGTTGTCAGAAGAAGTTGACACAAGCAGTCTGTCTTCCCTGGCCGACTCCAGGTGGTGATCGCACGCCGTACCGGCGCCCTAAGAACAGTCACACGCACTCCGCGTGTTTAACATACAGACAGCGCTCACAATCTAACTGGAACCCCTCTCCTTCTCTCCCCCCACCTTAAATCCACCGTCCTCAACACGCTGGCTCCGTAATGCGAGCGGAGTGGGAACATGGAGTCTTACTAACCCTGCCCCTTGAGACACATTTATATCCTGTCCGCAATAAAAAAAAATCATTACCCATGTAAATGTATCGGACTGATGATGAGTTTGTGGCAAATAACTTCGCCACCAGTGACCACTTATTATACCAAATGCAGTCATATATTTAGAGGAGTATTGTTGGCGGTTGGCAATTCCCTTTGATGCCCCAGAACTGGAGTTTTGGCCAACAACACTGTCAGGACAAGGATAAAACGAATAAAGTCATTTGGTAATTGCTTCTATAGCAATTAATTCTATTTGGATGTCGTTGTCATGCAACCAGTTGACAAGAACGCTTCAGAATCGCTTGCCTGGCTTTGGATTCTCTTGTTTAAATCCATTTTCTTTCATATTTCACATTTTTGTTTTTATAAACATTATAAGTTAACTTCTTCTTTTTACACCAGCATAAGGGACTATTATCGTATACGTTCTACCCCTAAATTAATTGTTAAAATTTAGGTAAATCATTATAATAGTTATGAACCAAAGGACGCTAATAACTACGCCGGATTAGCGATACCAAAGATTTGGCGGGCTGATACAACGCTAATACAAATTATTACACAGTCTGACCACTCGTAGGGGACATGATCATTGCTTGACTGTATATATGCCTGGAAACAATGTTTAGTCTGCGATTGTAAATGTGATTTGCTATCGTAAACAGGTGAACCTGTTCACCTTTTTCATTGACAATGTTGTCTGTTTCCATCGGAGATATATAATTTTCCCCCTGGTTTATTCCATTTTAACAGGTCACTCAAACGCAGCTTTTGTCCTTGAAGCCAAAACCTATTATTATACGACCTCAAAAGTTAGACGTTCTTATTCCAAATTTTTCTCGGCAGGAAGGCAGTTATGTGATGTGTTTAAAAAATGCGGAACTGCAAATGCCCAAAAGTTTGGCATGACGAAATCAATGGAAAACTGATTTGGCACTTTATCTATGCAAAAATATTAAAATGATACAAACGTATAAACCTTCTGACGAGTAAAATCGTTTCTTTCATTATAAAAAACTAGTTAGGAGAAAAATTTTCCGCCTAATGGATAAAAGTGAGGTTATTTTATACATCCCTTTTGAAAAAAACATGACGAATCTGCAATATTTTGAAAAGTAGTAAACAAATACATTGCTCGAACATAATGATACTACATCGACTACATACAGTACGTGACCTATCTCATTAAATCTGATAACGGAATCTGATGCGAGAATTTCTGGACTTTTTAAACGTTGCACATTTTGTTCGCTCAACCATTTCCATGAATAAAATATCCTTTTCTTGTGCAGAAATTGTGTTAACGTAATTATTTCAAGTAAAATGTCAGCGCAAATGGATGCTGGAATATATTCGTACAATTTCCTATGCTAATACATGTCCTAGACTCCGGTTACGCATCTGAACAACTTTTTCATTGAAAAGATAGTAAATTAACTGCGTGAGTTTTAACAAACAAATTAGGCTGGACCTTAAAATTTATTTTATGCCCGATATTAACTGGGGTAATCAACCTGCTTACACAGAGGTTATTTTAAGAAATCCAGAGGTTTGGTCAGTTACTGGATGGTAAAGTAGCAGATCTGTGCGATTTGGTG
>CACRXP010000071.1:1218084-1236101 GCA_902702965.1 Spirometra erinaceieuropaei
GCAGTCGTTGATCAGTACTCGTATCATTTGCTTCCGGAAGCGTTGTACGACGCATCGGCCCAATTCCGTATTCACTGGCGCTTTATAACGGAAGCTTTTCGGTGTCAGTCCGTCGCGAACGCACTTATGTAGAAAGCGCAGTTGTTCATAAGTTTCTTATTTTGGTCGGACTGGTGCTTCTCGAGGATAAAAGAACACATGGCGTGCAAAAACTTTCCTAGTACTCTGACACTTGGAGCTGCTAATCCCAGTGCATATCTCTGCAACTATTGTACATGCAAGCAAGTTTAGCTGTTTAGACTAAAGCTATTTTAAGTCCTGCCCTCGGTAAGGAAGAATAATGATAGAGAGCAGTAGGCGGAACACAAAGATGCTCATTAGATGGACATCCAAGTACTAGTTCTAGGGGATGCCGAGATCTCGTAGACGCAATTACCAGCAGTGCCAAAGATAAGGCAAACGGGTCGCAACACGGAATTTAATATATTAGGACTCTGCTCACCTAGTTGTTTTCTGTGATAAATCATGTTAAAATACTCATTAGATCGTGCCACACATGACAGCATCTATGTGGTTCTGGTTAAGGTTACAGATGCGGTTTCGGTTAAAGGTAGATTCGATTGAGCGTAACGCGTTCTTTGACTCTTCCTGGATCACTGGGAATCTAGATTCAAAACACAACTGATGCCCTCTGCCATGGCAGTAAATAGAACTTATCGCACTAATGAAGGACTTCTGCTTACGTCCGATCCATAAAAATCTCACCCAGTCGTTCGTCATTTCCTCTGTTGTTCGATAAGGCTGTATTTGGTCGTCCATCCTGTTTGCCTAAAAAATTGGTCGGACTCTTTGAAGGGTCTTAAGCAGTTTTGACAGTGTCCAGCCACCCCCCAGAACTGAGCTGTTGACTTTGGTGCGACGTTCGGTACTCCTCCGTCAGGATTTCCTGTGGCCGGTAATGCCTCTGAGCACCAGGTTGGGTAACATGATCACCATAGTCAAGTCCTGAACTCTCTCTACGGTCGCGAATGTTCATGGTCCACTGTGATGTCCTATATGGTGCTCGATAATGTCTATTCCGCAGGCTGATTTACCTTGATTTTGGGAACGATGTTGCCGAAGTAGCTTCAGTCTCGTGGCACGCGGCTTTTTGTTGATCACATCTACATTCTCTTCAAGAGCACAATGAGAGGACACAACCTAAAGAACTAATTTAGTGTGTCGACTACATATGTCGTCTAAATTAATTTTAATCAAAATCGGCTGCCGCAGTATACAAGCAGACATTCGATTAAGCTTCAAGCTAAACGGTCTCCTAGCTGTGTATATGTGACTTCAAGGTCTTTATATGAAGACATTATGAGTTGTAATGCAAATTATTGACAATGCATTTTTGTTATGTATCTGAAATATAAATAGGGAAATATTCAAAAACGGCCTTACGGCCGTGAACAAACCACATCTCAAGACCTGTCAACGAAATTGTCTGACATGTGCAAAACGTCTGCATGATATTTGGATCCCGAATAACGAGGTGCAGTGACGAGGACTTCATTCCTGGAAAAGCAGTAAGTCTAAACAGACTTACGACGTTGGAAATTTCCAATAAATTACCGGTCACAATTTTAGCTATTTCAGGTAGTCAGAAAAAACACCAACGATTATAGAATTTCTTCATATGCAGTTATGAGATTTACAGAAGATAAGGGGGACTCCACTGCAAGAATCATAACCATTTCTTGACTGACAGTCCAGATTCGGATTCGAAAGTGTAACAAATACGGTAGAGGACGTAGAGGAGGTTTTGATGCGTCATTTTCTGCAAGAATGCTGGACTTTCGAGCGACTTCAAATATCTGGCATTAGAAATGTCAGCTAATGTGAGCATTGCCTTTGACCCTACGCAGTTTTTGCAGTGTGCAGCTATCGCCCAGGACTGCCTCTAGTCTGCGCTGTCGATTTTGGCACGGCGTGCGATACCCTACGTTGAGATTACCTGTGGCCTTTAACGAAGCTGAGCATCAGAGTATGTAGTGTGATCATCATAATCAAGTCCTGATATCTTTCCAAAATCGCGTATGTTCTGATCCACTGCGATGTTCTATGCGATGTTCGATAATGTCTTTTCCGTAGACTGACCTTTATTTTGTGGATTGTATTGCCACGGTAGATTTTGTCCGTAATGTGTTGCAGGTTGGGGTCCGGAAGCGTTTTTTAAAACTGCATTCACGGTTATCAAAATATACCCCACATAATTGATGGCTGTCAGCCTGGTAGCCTATGGCGAGGCTGCAGTCAAACCGATAGAATGGAGTCGACACTGCCGTCGGACAAATGGTGTTTGCAGGTGTTTCTTAATCCTTAGAAATTGTCCAGTAATCTGACACGACATCTACACGATTACAAATACTCGTGTATACTGGTTGTCCGTTCAGTCAGTCCAACCTTCTGATCGTAGACGTTGGGCAGCACGCGTAGAAAATGAGCGAGAGCTTCAGGCATTTGCTAATCGTTTTCCGGAAAGCATATTTCAAGTGATGTACGCCAACTCTATTTTCAGTGGGACAGTTTGCACTTCTTGTCACGACATGGTGAGGATATATCAGGCTCTGAGACGGTTCAAGATGGTTTGCGCACATTCTGAGGTGGATTTTATTGATCTTGATTCACCTGGAGACGGCGAGAAGAAAGTCAGTCCAAATCATTGATCAGCACAGTTCATCAAGACATCTCTGCTGGTCGGACCTGGTGGCTAAGGAAGAGAGTGGGTTGATCTCAGCAGACCTTTCACTGCAGGTAGTCACACGTGCGGATGTACAAATTGTGATCTTATCGAACCGGCTATGTCAGGCACGGTTATAGGAGTTTCACAAACAGATATAGGAAAGGTAACGTATCTTACTGGGTCTTCGTTTTTGACTCCACTCGTACCTTTCTGCTTGCCTTTACTTCGGAACATGGATAACAAGAAGTGCACACTAGTATACCTGAGGTCTTAATTGTGCAGGGTGCTTCCTTTGGTTAGTGGACATGGTTGACGCCAATCGTTGGCCATACACGAAGTCAATACGAAGTTCATATTAGTTGCTTTCGCAAATGGCTTCACATTTTTGCTTGGGACCGATATTTCCAGTCAAGTAAAGTGCACTTAAATGAAGGATTATTTCCGCGCATTTTGGACATTTTTCTCTGACAAAATTTACTGGCCCCGCTCGTGCAACCTCAGTTTAGACCGAAATCCAGCAATCGAGACCTTTTAAGAACGTTTTGCTATAACTCACTCTAATTACGTTGAGAAATATACTTACACTACCAAATTTGCCAGTTTCGTTGTAGTAAGAAAGATTTGTATTTGCTCTTATAACAAGTTGCGGGCCCGTTGCCATTGTTTTGCTTGATAAAACGGTTGAGGTAACTTGCGAGCACCTGGCAAAAACACGTGTTTAGTCAGCAAACTGCAAAAACCACTACGTTTATGCTCTAGGAGACACAGTTATACAGACTGGTCGACGGTGCAACTGTGGACAGTCCATTGGCGCCAATCCTTGCGGAAGTTTTCATATTAAGTCTCTAACGAATACTGGCTCAGAATTAACTGCAAGCAGCAGTCTATAGGCAATATGCAGGTGAGGTTTTTGTCATTGCCAGTAGCTCGATAAATGGGCAATTATTATTCAGACTGTGAATACTTTCTATGACCGACCATGAGAAAACCAAGAGACACCGCTTTTCTTAAACGTTCTTGTACGGAGACAGACAGACGGTTCCATTCAGACATCCATCATTTGAAAGGTCATTTAGAAAGTATGGTACAGGCGCTTTCTAAGGTTCCATCCAATTCATATAAAACAAGACTTGAGTTTTTTGCCTGAACAATAGAGCCACTAAAATCTGTTTCTGAGATATGATCGGCAGTGGGATCATATTCCTGAAGAACGTTTTTTTCAAGAAACGAGTATCCAGGGACATGCATCGACAGGTATTGCCATCGCAGACAGGCAAGTCTAACAGAAATGCGCGATTGAACGGTAACATGCTATCTAAAACTTGTTGTTCATAATCACCACAAAGGCAATTTCAATTGGGCCGATTAGGGAAATCCTGTCTACCGAAGTCACATCGAACCCTATGCATGCCTTTACATGTAACTCCGGATGAAAGTAGAGTAGATAGGCTAACTCGCGAAATGTCAACAGAACTTTCGAAGTGCGTTTTCGTTTCGAAAAGATTGATTAAGTAGGGTTCTAAAACTGATTAGCATGCAGCATAATTCTATAATGATCCAGTTACGTCAGGGTGTCGGCTTTCGAATGAACTTATTTCCGACTGCAGGCAAGAACTATACTCTGCAAAATGACTACTTATGTAGCATGCAACTTTCTCAGTGATTTTCGATGCCCTTGAAAATTCAATTATATTTCATGGAAAGCATGCATGAAAATATTCATTCTTTTACTTATTCGGTAGAAAATCACGTCTTCTTCCAATTTCATACTCAAAAGAAGAGTATAATTCGGTTTTAAAAAACTTTTCCAATTCCCGAATAATTCTGAGCCCGATTAGCTGTTATACTTGCATTCTGGGTTTCAAAACTACAGGCCGTATATTTTCCGTGTACGGAAAACCATACCTTTCTCTATGGCATAAAGAGGAGATCACACAGGTTTCATAAACTTAATCAGTGGATTTGAGCAATATTGTTAACTTTACAAGCCACATTCGTAAATGCAGATACATGACGTTTTATGAACGGCTATTTCACGGTATTAAAAAATCTCACGATTAGAAACTATTTCGGAACAGAGCAATACTTTTCCTTCGAGTATAAAATTGGAAGAAGACGTGACTTTCTACCGAATAAATAAGAGAATTAGTATTTTTATGCATTTTTTCATGAAATAAAATTGGACTTTTAAGGGCATCGAAAATCAATGAGAAACTTGCATGCTACATAAGCAGTCATTTTTTGCAAAGTATAGATCTCGCATGCATTCGGAATTACGTTCGTTCGAAAGAAGGTACCCTAAGGTAAACGGACCATTATAGAATTGTGCTGGACGATGATTATTTTTACAGCCATACTTAATTAATCTTTTCGAAACGAGGACGCATTTCGTAATTTCGGCCGGGCATTTCATGAGTTAGCCCACCTACTGTACATTGGTCTCACGAAAAGTCAGTTAGCACTTTGGTCCTCTGGACTTATGCTGAAAAGGCCCCTGGTGGTTGAGTTTCACACACAAATACACGTCTTCGTCACTGATTTCAAAAATGTCTTTTTACGTCTCTTTACTCTGCACATGGCGTAAAAAAGAAGTGCCCACTAGCTTGTCTGTGGTATGGTGAATGGTGTTTCTCTTGGTAAGTGGATATGGTTTCCGCTAGTCGCAGGCTGAATACAAAGCTCATGCAACGTTTATATTAGTTGCACCCATAAATTTCTCCAAGTTTATGGCAGATATTCCAAAAAGGCCGCTAATGGAGGAAAATAAGATGCTTAGGAGTTCAATTACGAAAGGCCTAGCGAACACCAACCATTCGACAGACACAACAACCGTGTTTGAAGTCCTACTTCCGGGCGGCGACTTGGTGCCTCCTACACTTTTCAGAAGCTGCGGCATTCCTAAGCAGAAAGTCAGGAATGTGTAACAGTTGCATCGCGTGATCCACCCCGCGCTGCCATAGCAAGAGTCAATGACGGAAATGACTTTATTCCCCCTCCCGCCTCTCCAATCACCTCCCAAACATGACAGACTGATGCCCCATACTGTCCAGTCGTTATTACACTCGGCGAGTTTTCACTGTAACCTGAACTCGCCCATTCATACAATTCATCGCCCCCCACTCGCGTCATCCTCATCAGCATGTCATATCACCATTTAATGTTTCTATTTACCTATCCCGTTTAATCTCCTCGGACTGCTGTCTTATTGAACAGTTTATCTTGCTAGTGTGTAAGGAGGGTAAGCATTTGACTGGGCGGTCCCAAAAATTCCATGGCGTCATTAAATTCTGCATATTCCTTCGCCCTTGCCTCGTTTCTACTTAGTCAACGAAAACAACCTTTACATCGTCATATCGTTGCTACTTACTTTATTTTGGTAGCGTGGCCTTAATGAGCGAGATAGCTTGGGGTTTGATGCAGGTCTCTCTCGCAAAACTCTTTCTCCAGCGTTCAAGTGTTAAAGGTAGATGCGCGGACAGCATGCGTTTCATTCATAGTTATCCTCGCATCAGTGGCTCTACTCGTGTCGGATTTAGCATTCTGACGTTATGGTCTGGGCTCCGTCCTACATCATGTGATTTCTAATGCCAGTGATTTTCAGAGGAAGAATGTGAGCAGTTAGATGCCACGCCATGCGCCCTACCAGAATTCTACTCGTGGTAGCCATAGACGGCTTTTTGACTGTCCTAGCAGGCAGTCAGATGGTGAATCACGCAAATCTTCTTATCAGCGACGAAATGAATGCCTCCCAGACGGGTGGGACACATTGATCTGGCACACTTCACAGCCTGCACCTACTATTAATTCCACCTTAGACGACTATTCGTCTGTCGCAGACAGCCAGCCGTCTTACCTCTAAGCACACCGGTGACATTGCGAGGGCGCAGAATGCACCCAGACGCCAGGCCACTGTGGCGGCATGTTTTTATAACCGTATGCATTGCATGTCACAGGCGCCAGAAGCCGCCGGAAGGCCTATCGTGCAGTTGCCTTGAAGTTTAATCATGATAGTTTGCGTTTTATGCGTCGCAGTAAGTAAGCGTGACGACAGAGCATGCAGCTCTTTTAATTTCGAATAATACCAGTGGCTTTATTCCGGTGCCGTTGGGAAATGGACACAGTAGGATGTTGTTTAGCTTCTTTCTATTTACACCGTGACGGATATGTGATTGCATAAGCAGCAGTATTTGATGATGTATGCTAAATCGAAAAGGGTTGCCATCGAGGTATACGCGTGTGCATTGCCCCGCAAGAAGCAGCCGCTTGTAGTGTTAGTGCGGTACAGTTAATATTTTCGACAGGCTGTGTATGGTTGGAGGATAGATTTGTGTCAGAAAGGTATCCCAAGTCTTGCAGACGTCATGAGGTTTATGGCTGCTAAATCGGCCGACTGCAGTAAACTGTGTATTGGCGCCTGTGTGACTACCGGTATTTGTATCAACAGAATAGCTTGGACGACTGAACTTGCGACCTGTCATGCATTCTGACTACCTAATCTCGGTGTTTCTGCTGGACCACACTATATATCATTCTGATCAATAGTTTTTAGCTGAGCGGAGCTTTAAGACCTGCGTTGCTCACTTGGCGCGTTTGCTGGGTAGTGCGTCTGAGCAGTCACTGCAGCAAGCAACGTAACGTGCAACGGAGGATGTTCGATCTACTCCGGCGAGGCCCGCGCGCTGACTAGTAGCGATTATTGATATTCGACTGGCAGTCCAAAGCCTTCTGAGACATTGCAACTGTTCTTTATAAGTTTAATCAGACAGGTAAACTACATTCCCAGATTATTAGTCAAAGAGACGAAGTGCAGTAATAGGCTTGATTTGATTGCTTTTTGTATTCGGGCTTTTTAACTTCTGTCTCTATATAAGGGTACCAGTCCAAACGATTTTGTTCATTAGGAATACAAACTGGGTGAGCTCTAAAATTACATTTCAGATGGCAAAAGCAAGACAGGGCTGCTGACAGGTCCGATTGAATTTTCTGATTCCGCAAACCGATCGATGATATATCTCCGAGTTTAGTACAAGGGCATACAGGTCTCGAATCTTTTGTGTGCTATTGTTGAGCTTATACTTGTTTGAATTTTCGTTATATATGTTTATTTTGAGACTTCTTTTTATGATTAAATAGGTACAGTATTTGGACTAACTTATGAAATGTCAACCGAAATTTCGAAATGCGTTCTCGTTTCGAAAAAAATTGATTAAGTGCGGTTGTAAAGCTAATCATTATACAGCAAAATTCTATAATGATTCAGTTACCTCAGGGTATCGGCTTTCGAACGAATGTATTTCCGACTGCATGCAACACCTATAGTCTGCAAAAATTACTACTTAAGAAGCATGCAATTTTCTCGGTGATTTGCGATGCCCCAAAAAATTTAACTATATTTCTTGGAAAATATGCACAAAAATATTCATTCTTTTAGTTATTCGGTAGATATTCACGTCTTCTTCCGATTTGATACTCGAAAGGAGAGTATAATTTGGTTTCAAAAAGGTTTCTAATTGTGAGCTTCTCTTATACCGTGAAATGGCGGTTCATAAAACGTCATGTATCTGCATTTACGAATGTGGGTTCGAATCCCACTGAAGCGCCGAGTTTTTCACAGTCGGGTCAATATAAATTATTCAAAATCTACCAAAAAGCTTATGAATTACGTGAGCCTGGTAGTCATCTGGTGGATTCTAGGTGAATTACTTAGGAAGTCCTGCTTGGGTAGTCAACTTACTGTATCAGATGTGGTGGATTCCAGACTTTGCAGTAGGTTGGGCGGGTAACTTGACCCAAATGTGATTACACTCGTGCCGTCCGGCGGGGCTTCGTAGCTCAAGTGGTTAGAGCGTTGGCTGTACTAAAACCTTCTCCTTACTGCGTGAGTTCGAATACCACCGAGGCGCCGAGCTTTTCACAGTTGGGTCAATATGAATTAGGAGTTAAAAATGTTTTTAAAACCGAAGTTTAGTCTTCTTTCAAGTATAAAATCGAAAGAAGACGTAAATTTCTACCGAATAAGTATAAGGATGAATATTTTTATTTATGTTTTTTATGAAATATAATTGACTTTTAAAGGGAATCGAAAATCAAGGAGAAAATTGCATGCTTCTTAAGCAGTCATTTTTTGCAGAGTATGGTTCATGCGTGCAGTCGGAAATCAATTCTTTCGAAAACCGACATCCTGAGGTAACTGGATCATTATATAATTATGCTGCACGATGATTAGTTTTGCAACCCTACTTAATTACTTTTTTCGAAACGAGAACGCACCTCGAAATTTCGGTTGACATTTCATGAGTCAGCCCACTTACCGTATGTCGGAGTGATCGTATTAATACTGAAATTTCGCTCAAACCGCCAGTGCTGTTCAGGTTTCTTTTAAAAGTTACATAAAAACTGAAAGTCGGCAATGAATAAATATCAACCGGAATTCAGGAATAATTTAGAGTAGAGAAGGTTGCTTGAGTGAGCTTTTAAACTTGCCTATCGGACAGCATAGTTGTAAGATATTTCGAAATTTTCGCTTTCGATGCCACTTCCTTTTAACCATCTGCTAAAATCACATTCTAAAAAAGTGACTGTTCTTGCATTGTGACCTTTTTACATTGATTTTCAGTGCTCCCACAAATTAAAATATACTTTATGGAAAACAGACACGATGTTTTTCTTGTTTACTTGGTAGTAAAATAAGTCATCGTCAAATATTAACTTTAAAAAATATATCTTGGTTTAAAAAGGACCTAATTGTAAGATTCTTCCAAGTTTTAGAAGGTCTACCTATAAAGCTTCAAGTCCACCTGTTTATTAATACTGCTTGTAATATAAATAACGTGGCCCGCATCCATTACACAGATTCGCGAGCCCTATGTGACGTCTTCCTAGTAGAATATGTGTGCTTTTTCTTACAGGACAGATACACAACATGCAGTCGGAAGATCCTTAATACAAGTGCGACCGCAGGTCAGGTTCAAAATCACTCGGAACAATTTCTTCCAGTATGAAATTTTTAAAATACGTTATTATCTACAGCTGGAAACAAGTAAAAACATTTTTTCCTGTTTTCTATAAAAAGCTAGCAGAAAAAAAGGTTATTCTAGGGCCAGCATTTTGGCTTATGTGAGATACCTCGTAATGATGCTGTGTGACAACTAGTCTTACGGCCCTACTCAAATGAGCATTTCTAATCGAATACACATTTGCGAATTTCGATTGACATTCTATGAGATAACACACTTAATGTAAGAGGTGTGCGTTAAACAATGGTTTTTAATTCCCTGGTGGATTTAAATATGTTCTACTTAAAGCATTCACATTGATATCTTTCTGTACTCATTTCGTGGTAAATGTCGTTTTTTATAGGTTAAGTGTTCGAAGGAAGGAGGATAAAAATTTAAAATAGTAGTAATTATGAAGTAAGTATTACCATGGAAGACCTCTCAAATAAAAATTTGCGTCCGGTTATTACTGGTCTTTCTGAAGTACACAATGTGGTCCACATCTACTTTTAAATGTTCTTAAACTCATCTGGTATCTTCTTAAGAGTGCAGAGGAATATATGGTTTCTCTTACATTCCAATCCCAGAATTTATTAATTAAAAACTTTAGACGCAATTACAACGGCACATTGAGTTCAAAAATATTCGTAAACTGAAAAACTTAAAAAGTGAGTGCTACTACTTATTTAAATTTAAAATTTAAATAAGACGGGATTTCCTGCCAAATAATTACAAGATAGGATTTTTTATCCGTTTTCCTTAAGGCACATTTGGGTTTACGTTGCTATCGACATACAGTGGGAAATACTGATGCACATGCGTACACACTTGTTGCCGAGTGTAGCTCATGCAGGTAACCGGAAGGCAGAATGTTTAAAAGCCCGAATTCCGACCTAAGTGGAATATTTTGGGATTATGCTGCGTTATAGGCAATATTATTATTTCACCTAGATAATCTTTGTAGATAATGTCAGGTTTCGGAATACCGGTTCTCACTTTGTCCGATAGTTCACCCACCTTAGTGAATCTACATAAGTTGCGATGACATCTTAATGGTGGGAATTTTCGAAGTTACCCATAAATCATTTGCACATGCCTTTACAATTCGGGTATGCTGAATCATATGGTCACTTGTTGGCATAATTATTGTTTTTGGTTTAAGATGTCACAAAGATTTACAAACTTTTTCCCTACAAAAATAAAAACCCTATGGTTTTCTGGAAATAACCTGCTTACTGGCATCTTACCTCATTGATTTTACGCGGAACAAAAACCTATTTTCATGTGGGTGAGAATTTGTCGGGCGATCAGTATTCTCTGATATCAAGGCGCGCACAAATATGCTCGGGGCAAATCATGAACGTAAGAAATTAACTGTCTATACGGTCATGCTGAATCTCTTGCATACTAATGAAATATTTCCTTACTTAAAAGCATATGCTGCTTGAGAGAAGGACTTATTCGGCAGCAAGTTGGTTAAAATTTTAGAGTGCCCAACGTTCGAGAAGGTCCAAAAAAATCATTATTAATTACCTCGTTCGCGTGTGTGTTTCCCGATATTTGAAATCTACAATAATTTAGAAAGATTCCCGACATTTGAGCTTTTGTGGACTAAGAATCCTCCACTATAGGGACGAAAATATATGCTTGCACGCAGTCTTTACTTTAGTCATGTCACGCACAACTGTTATTTGAAACAGGGAGTCTGGTAAATACTGCTGTTGTCTGGTTTTCGCTTGAGAGTATTTGGCGAGTGTGTGCACTGTCAACTTATAGTCCTTGAAAATCTTTTCGCCTTTTTCCCCACATAGTTGCGTATTATCTAAACCTTCAATTAAACTGCGGCGTGTTTAAGCGATTAATGCATTCACAACACTGGAGCTTGGTGACTAAAACCAGTGATGCAGTTAGTTAATTTTCCCTTCACTTTGTTTATCCATGTCCAAAAAGTGTCCTCAAAACCATGGCCTAGGTAGAGGTTTCAGCATTAAGTCGTCTGATTTAATTGCAATGCAAATGAAGAAAAAATCAACGTTTGGTGGATGAACACAATGCGATCAGTGTGCACCACTCCACCCGAGTCGAAATTGCCAGGACAACCAATGGTTTGGACGTTGGACTGCCAGCCAACAGGTCGGAAGTTCAAAACTCGGGGTTGCATACCTCGGGGTTGAGTATGACTGGCTGATGACAGTAATGCCACTCTGCTTGGAATCAAATGTTATTGAGTAGTTGAGTTTTAAAGATAAACTGTTCCCAGAGAACACTCAATTCTGAAAAAACAACCATGGAAGGTGAAATTACCTTCTTTAAGTTTAACAAACCGACTGGCTTAATACGGATAGTAAAACCAATCGGACTGATATACTTGAAAACAACTTAGTTCCACAAAAAGCCTTCCAATTAACCGGGCAAAGGATGCCTTGCCAATGCACGCCACCCCAGATTGTGTGTATGAATTCACATGCACTTGCGGATGCTAGTGCATTGGGCGTACGCAAAGGCAATTGGCAACCAGGGCCGCTGAGCATTTGTCTAATTGACTTTTAAAACAGGAAGACAAAACCCCCCGTTCGTCTAAAACGAAACACCTGTTAGATAGCGGTCATGTTGTTGACCCTAAAGCATCTTTTCGAGTATTTGTCCGAGCGCATACAACTCGAACCTTGCGTTATTTAAAAGCAGCTTACATACGGTGTGAGAAACCAGACCTATGCAAGCAGTTAGATCACGTGATCAATCTGCAATTGCCCTGGTAATCTCACGCCTCTAATTTCCCCTGACTGTAATTTGTTGTTAACATTTCGTCTCCCTCTTGCCTATATGATGCTTATGTGGACGCTTTATCTGATTATTCGTTGCCTTGAACCTTGACCTTGCTCTTATGCACTGCCATTCTATACAAATTCATACTGCTGTGCGCTTTCATTCGTTACCTATGTTGTGCAGAGACGGGCTGCAGTTGAAAAGCCGTCACGAAATTTATTGGCCCCAATAAATTCTGCTGTATATGCTTGTTTTCAATTCATACACGGGAAAAAATGCTTCAAAATTAGTGAGATGTTTTGAAATAAAAAACGTTGATAGGTGAAATATGTCTTGAGGAAGAACAGTGAACAGTGTTTCCAGGTTTATCTAATTAACATCCTTGGGCTACATCTGCCGTGTGTAACATGATCCAATGAGTATTTTTAATACATTTTACTGAAGTGTGCAGTTCAGTGAGCAGACTCGTAGCATATTAAATTTGGCGCTGCAAATAGTTGGCCCTATAGTCCGCAGCATGCTTTCATTATTTCAATAAGTTCCATTTCCTGACACGACGGGTGGAATCAGTTTTGAATAGAAGCGAAGAGACGAGTCCCAGGAAGTAATCTTGAAGAAGGAGACACGATCGCCGGGACAAGAGCTTTATTAGCCTGACGTTTCCGATTCCTACTCGAATCCATCATCAGAGACAAAAAGCAGAAACGGGTGGTTGTTGCACAAGGGGCTGCGGTATTTATAGGATGCAGTAGCCATGCTACCGCATACCTATGAACATTCACAGCTCCCCCCTTCATCCGAGATCGTCGCACTTGGTGAGATCATTGCTTAATAGCCGACATTCGAGTCGATAATTGCTGCAATTTCATCACGTGCGTTGGATGTTGGCGTGATGATTGCTCGACCATCTGACGCATCGACCCCGGTGTTGGGAAAAGTGTTCACCTCTGCCCTCCCCGCAGGGCTAGTTACTCCGCCTAGGCGAAGTTTCAGTACGGAGTATGGAATGGGAAGATCGTTGCACTTGTTGATGGACTGGGGGCCAGTAACCCATGATTCCAGTAGCTCCCGGCTCACGCGGTTGTCACCTCTTGCGAGAATTCCGGCCTCATCGAATTTGAATGTGTGGCCGGATCTCGTCGAATGAGCCGCAACTTGAGAGCTGGCGTCATTTCCGCGCACCGCTGCCGCGTGTTCGGCCATTCTCGTTCGGAGCTGTCTTCCGGTTTCTCCGACGTAGTTGCTTTGTCCGCAACTGCACCAGATCTGATAAACGACTCCAGACGTTTCTAGTCGCGGCAGTGGGTCTTTCGGTTTTATGACCAGACGCCTGATGGTTGCCTCCGGTCTGTGTGCCACTCCAACTCCAAGTGGTGCGAGAAGGCGGCCGACAGCCTCCGAAACGTTCGTGACATACGGAAGTGCCCGCCAAGATTTGGTGTCCGTGCGGTTAGGCCTTTCGTCCCTTTTGCGTATGCACCGGTCGACGAAGTTGCGCGGGTGGCCATTGCCTTTGAAGACCCGTCGGAGGTATTGTAGTTCAGAAATTTTGTCTTCCGGCTCACTGCAGTGCGTTTCGACACGCCGATAGAGCGTCCTTACACAAATGCGTTTGTGGCTGATTGGGTGATTACTGTTGAAGTTCAGTACCTGCATCGTATTTGTCGCTTTCCTGAACACTTTGGTTTTTAGTTCACCACAATCTTTGCGGCATACGAGGACATCCAGGAAGACCAGCTGGTTGTTCTCTTCCTCCTCTATCGTAAATTGAATGTCCGGGAAGACGGCGTTGAGATGTTCTTGGAATGTCAACACCTGATCCCGTTCGATGACGACGAAGTTATCATCCACATACCGGGCCCAGAATTTCCGTCTGTGGTGTTGGAAGACCAGCGACTCTAACCGTTGCAGGACCGCCTCGGCGATGAATCCCGAAATCGTCGAACCCATTGGTGTGCCCTTCACCTGTTCGTAGATTGTCCCGTCGAACGTGAAGTACGTCCTGAGACAGAGGTGAAGGAGCTGAAGGATTTGGGCGTGTCCAAGACGGTTCTCCGTTTCATCGTCTTTGCTTTGTAGTAGAAGCTCAATTGTCTCGATCGCCAGGTCCTGGGGAATAGAAGTAAAAATGGATGTAACATCAAAAGATACCATGACCTCATTTGGATGGATGCTTACCCCTTTGAGTTTCTCCAGGAATTGTGCTAACGAAGAGACCGTGGTGTCTGACTCTGCTAAAACTTCGCCTAGGCGGAGTAACTAGCCCTGCGGGGAGGGCAGAGGTGAACACTTTTCCCAACACCGGGGTCGATGCGTCAGATGGTCGAGCAATCATCACGCCAACATCCAACGCACGTGATGAAATTGCAGCAATTATCGACTCGAATGTCGGCTATCAAGCAATGATCTCACCAAGTGCGATGATCTCGGATGAAGGGGGGGCTGTTAATGTTCATAGGTATGCGGTAGCATGGCTACTGCATCCTATAAATACCGCAGCCCCTTGTGCAACAACCACCCGTTTCTGCTTTTTGTCTCTGATGATGGATTCGAGTAGGAATCGGAAACGTCAGGCTAATAAAGCTCTTGTCCCGGCGATCGTGTCTCCTTCTTTAAGGTATCAGTTGTGTTTTGAATCTAGATCCCCAGTGGTCCAGGAAGAGTCAAAGAACGACTTACGCTCAATCAAATCTACCTTTAACCGAAACCGCATCTGTAACCTTAATCAAAACCCCATAGGTGCTCTCACTTGTGGCACGATCTAATGAGTATTTTCACATGATTTACTACGGAAAGCAAATCGGTGAGCAGAGTCCTAATATATTAAGTTCGGTGTTGCGACCAGTTTGCCTTATCACTTGCATTTCTGGTGCTTCCGTCTACGTCATCTCGGCATCCCCTAGAACCAGTACTTCCATGTCCATCTAATAAGCATTCTTGGACTCTACTTGCTGCTGTCTCATTATTCTTCCTTTCTGAGGGCAGGGCTTAAAATAACTTCAGTCTAAACAGCTAACCTTACTTGCATGTACAATGGCTGCATAGATATGCACTGAGATTAGCAGCTCCAAGTGTCAGAGTACTAGGAAAGTTTTTGCACGCCGTGTGTTCTTTTATCCTCAAGAATCACCAGTCTGATCATAATAAGAAACTCCTGTTGTTAATATGATATTGCGCAATTTGCTCAGGCTCTAAGCGAAATCCGCTCAATGAATTAATTGCCAGGGAAAATGTTTAGGCCTTTTCCATTTCAATGCTCCACTTCTTTCTGCATGAAGTAACAGTGCCCGGTTGCATAAGCATAGTAGCCCTTACGGTCTCTACACTTCGTCTCTGGATAATGAATCTGCCGGCGTAAATGGCAGTCAGTCATTAGGCTTCTAAATTATCTCCACCCAAATGTACCTTAAGTCGCCATATGTGGTTTTTTTGTTCGAGAATTGAAATCGCGGTTGATGAACCCTTCTCGCGTAATCAATCGGTCTATGTCTTTCGATATATTTCTCCTCACACTAAGTTTTGCTCTAAATCAACAATCTTGGTGACGGACATACCCATGCTTGTGTCTTAATTGGACTCGCTCGGACTAATATAAATGCGATGTAGTCCAAATCGTGGAATCCATTATTGTAAAGTATCATTTCACTGGCTACCTTATTTAATTCAAGACTCAAAAACCTCCGGTCAGTCGATTTGCACAACAGTAATTGTCTTAATTGTCTCCTCATAATTAGATGCTAATTCTCATGCAAAATATCTGGGTAAATTCGTCATCAGTGCACCTTATTAGTCTAAAACGAAATTTACTTAAGCAGTTTGTGAACTTTAGCCAACTTCAGTAACATTTCGCGAGATACATTTTATCTAATTTGCGTAAACCGCTTCTGAATATTCATATACCTATGCATTTTTCAAATACACAATAGAACAGTATTTGCAATAATTTGCCCACAAAGCCTTCAGTTAAGTGCATTTGAATTGCCAATATTACTTACACACATTTGAAAGACCGTTTATTTCGAAGCTTAGTCGAGTGTTTGATTGCATTCTGTGGCAGTCGGTTTTCCGCTAGAAGGAATTCGGACTCTGCTTGTAGTCGATCCGCTTAATTGTCTGTTCAGTCAGCGCCCTTTTTATCGCTATGAAAAAAATGTAGATCCGAACAGCAACATCTTGTCCACTCAAGACAAACGGTAGGAAATAAAACGCGCGGTTCGATTTTTTGATCACATCTGCGTGTGTTTTTCATCATTCCTCATAGCCCGCTGAAAGCAACAGTTATCACAGCCAATTAAAAACCTTGTCGACCCAACAAAGCTCTGTTGCAACGTAAAACACCTTATTTGTATGCCGATCGTGTCAGGCTATTAAGACCGCGATTTACGTATAGACTTCCATATCAAGTCGTTCGAATTAAACAACAAAGCAAATAAGGAAAAGAACATAATACGCTGGAACATTTTAATTTAAAGACGAAATGCATCAGAAAACTAGTGCTTTAATTAAAAACGATCAAATTAAGCGAACCTACCGTCTTCAAATCTGGCAGACCGATTGACTGTATACTGGTAGTGAAACCAGTAGGACTGATACACTCGGGATCTACTTAGTGACAGGTTTCCAAATAAGAAACTTTGCTGAATAAAAAGATACATGCGCGAAGACACCGTTCTTCGTTCAAGCCACTTGATTTTGACACTAATGCAAATAAGACAGAGAAATTAGCGGCAACGGTATAGAGAATGACCCATCTCAACTGTCAGTAGACTGTTGATCATGCCATACGTGATTTATGGCAAAGGGAGTTTTATGGGTGGGACAGCACGCTAGACAGTAAGCTGACAACATGAAAGAAACACAGAAATTGTCTGGATTTGTGCCGACATTCTTATCCTACTCAATTGTACGACAACGGAAACGAAAGTAGCAGTTAAACAATAAACAAAACATAAATTTCAGAAAATAACTGGTTTTGAGTTAAGGTGTGGATTTATGGGAAGTAATTGTTGTTGGCAATGTAATTTCTGTAACAGCCTGCAAATTTATGCCAAGATAAAACTTTACGTGATATGATTCACAGTCCACTGACAGTTAAGTGGGGTCCATTCCTATATCTTCGCCGTTAATTTCGCTGTCTTATTTGCATTACTGTTAGGATCAAGTGTCTAGCCGGCACGTGTCTCAATTAAGCAAGACGATCATTATAAACTATCTCAAATTCTTCTTAACTAACAAACCGACTGGTTTTATGCGAAAGGTAAACCGATCGAATTGATGTACTTGAGACCTCCTTATTGGCACGTTTTCAAATAAAACCAATCTTTGGTGAGTGAGATGCTCATTAAGCGTGGAAACTGCTTCCCGATCTACTCAGTATTCATCCTCTTTGTTCTTCGCTTATCAGTTAGCCGGGACCATAGCAGTTGCATGACCGCCCGCGTCTGAGCGTGAAAGTAACAGTTCCTTCGCTTTTGCCTCCGTCTCTGAAACACAGTGGGCTGTAATGCGAGGTTTGTCTCAGCGGAATCAAT
>CACRXP010000071.1:1237903-1276704 GCA_902702965.1 Spirometra erinaceieuropaei
AGTATTTGGCGAGTGTGTGCACGGTCAACTTATAGTCAACTTATGTAATCTAATCATTCAATCAAGCCGCTGAGTGCTTAAGAGATTAATGCATTCACACCACTGGTGTTTGGTGACTAAAAACAGTCATACATGCCTTGTTTAATTTCCGAGGAAATTAATGCGCGAACTTGGAGTAAATCTTTCGAAACGGGCCTTTTCTGGCACGCTCCAAATTTTGATATGAATATTTGAGCTGAAATCCATCAGCTACTGCGGAATAACCGTTTACTATTCACAAACCGCCAACAGACAGCCAATAGTATAGGACTGTGCAATGATTTACCGTACTTACAACACAGATGGATTTCAGCTCAAATATTCATATCAAAATTTGGAGCGTGCCAGAAAAGGCCCGTTTAGAAAGATTTACTTTAAGTTCGCGCATTAATGTCCTCGGAAATCAAACAAGGCAAGTTGAAACTGGAGTTCATATACCAAAAAACACACGGAGAAAGCTGGGGGACCCACTGACGAGCCGAATCCCTCGCAGCTGCGTCAGGCAGCGGCACAAAATCGGCAAAACGCGTGTGTCTGGGTTTTTAGCTAACACCTGTGTTGTAAGTACGGTAAATCATTGCATACCAGTGATAAAGTTGATTATTTTTCCCCTCAATTTCTTTATTCATATCCAAAAAGTGTCCTCAAAACCATGGCCTAGGGAGAGGTTTCAGCATCAAGTCGTCTGGGGTAAGGACGTTGAACTTCTAGCCAACAAGTCGCGGGTTCGAGCCTCGAGGGTTGCATGCCTCGGGCTTGAGTATGGCTGGCTGACGGCAGTAATGCCATTCTGTTTGGAATCAGCTGTTATTGAGTGGTTGACTTTTAAAGATAAACTGTTCCCAGAGAACACTCACTTCTGCAAAAACAACCATAGAAAGTGAACTTACTTTCTTTAAGTTTAGCAAACCGATCGGCTTAATTTGGATAGTAAAACCAATCGGACTGACATACTTGACAAAACTTAGCGAGATGTTTCTAAATAAAAAAAACTTTAATAGGTGAAAGATGTCTTGAGGAAGGACAGTGAACAGTGTTTCTAGGTTTATCTAATTAACATGCTTGGGCTACATCTGTCGTGTGTGACATGATGCAATGAGTATTTTAATTTATTTTACTTAAGTGTGCAGTTCGGTGAGCAGACTTCTAGCATATTAAATTTGGCGCTGCAACTAGTTGACCCTATAATCCGCAGCATTCCTTCATTATGCTAATAAGTTCTATTTCCTGACACGACGGAGGGGATCAGTTGCGTTTTAAATCTAGATTCCCAGTAGTCCAGGAAGAGTCAAAGAACGAGTTACGCTCAATCGAATCTACCTTTAACCGAAACCGCATCTGTAACCTTAATCAAAACCCCATAAATGCTGTCATGTGGGCGAAGATTTAATGAGTATTTCAACATGATTTTCCACAGAAAGCAACTAGGTGAGCAGAGTCCTAATATATTAAATTCGGTGTTGTGACCACTCTGCCTTATCACTTGCATTTCTGGTGCTTCCGTCTACGACATCTCGGCATCCCTAAGAACTAGTACTTCCATGTCCATCTAATAAGCATTCTTGGACTCCACTTATTGCTCTCTAATTATTCTTCCTTACTGAGGGCAGGGCTTAAACTAACTTTAATCTGAACAGCTAAACTTGCTTGCATGTACAATGGCTGCATAGATATGCACTGAGATTAGCAGCTCCAGGTGTCAGAATACTAGGAAAGTTTTTGCACGCCACGTGTTCTTTTATTCTCGAGAATCGCCAGTCTGATCATAATAAGAAACTCCTGTTGTTAGTATGATAATGCGCAAATTGCTCATGCTCTAATCGAAATCCGCTCCATAAATTAATTTCCAGGGAAAATGTTTAGGCCTTTTCCATTTCGATCCTCCGCTTCTTTCTGCATGAAGTAACAGTGCCCCTTTGCATAAGCATGATAGCCCTTACGGTCTCTGCACTTCGTCTCTGGATAATGAATCTGCAGGCATAAATGGTAATCAGTCATTGGGGTTCTAAAATATCCTGACCCAAATGTACCTTAAGTAGCCAGATGTGGTTTTTCGTTCGAGAATTGAAATCGCGGCTGATGAACCCTTCTCATGTAATCAAACGATCTATGTCTTTCGATATATTTCTCCTCACACTAAGTTTTGCTCTAAATCAACCATCTTGGTGACGGACATACCCATGCTTTTGTCTTAATTGGACTCGCAGGGACTAATATAAATGTGATGTAGTCTAACCCTTGGAATCCATTATTGTAAAATATCATTTCACTGGCCACCTTAATTATTTTAAGACTCAAAAACTTGCGGTCAGTCGATTTGCACAACAGTAATTGTCTTCATTGTCTTCTCCCTTATTATAAACCATGCCAAAAGCCATGCCAAAATTAGATGCTTTTTCTCATGCAAGATATCAGGGTAAATTCGTCATCAGTGCACCTTATCAGTCTAAAACGAAATTTAATCAAGCATTTTGTGAACTTTAGCCAACTTCAGCAACATTTCGCGAGATACATTTTGTCTAATTTGCGTAAACCGCTTCCGAATATTCATATACCTATTCATTTTTCGGATACACAATAGAACAGTATTCGCAATAATTTGCCCACAAAGCCTTCATTTAAGCGCATTTAAATTGCGAATATTACTTACACACATTTGGAAGACCGTTTATTTCGAAGCTTAGTCGAGTGTTTGATTGTATTCTGTGGCAGTCGGTTTTCTGCTAGAAGGAATTTGGACTCTGCTTGTAGTCGATCCACTTAATTGTCTGTTCAGTCAGCGCGCTTTTCTATCGCTTTGGAAAAAAATGTAGATCTGAACAGCAACATCTTGTCCACTCAGGAAAAACGGTAGGAAATAAAACGCGCGGTTCGATTTTATGATCACATCTGCGTGTGTTTTTCATCATTCCTCATAGCCCGCTGAAAGCAACAGTTATCACAGCCAAGTAGAAACCTTGTCGACCCAACAAAGCTCTGCTGCAACGTAAAACACCTTATTTGTATGCTGATCGTGTCAGGCTAGTAAGACCGCGATTTACGTATAGACTTCCATATCAAGTCGTTCGAACTAAACAACAAAGCAAATAAGGAAAAGAACATTATACGCTGTAACATTTTAATTTAGAAACAAAATGCCTCAGAAAAGTAGTGCTTTAATGAAAAACGATCAAATTAAGCGAACCTACCGTCTTCAAATCTGGCAG
The DNA here is from genome assembly GCA_902702965.1 of Spirometra erinaceieuropaei. Classification (NCBI taxonomy): domain Eukaryota; kingdom Metazoa; phylum Platyhelminthes; class Cestoda; order Diphyllobothriidea; family Diphyllobothriidae; genus Spirometra; species Spirometra erinaceieuropaei. The sequence continues at coordinate 1,241,149 of CACRXP010000071.1, forward strand.
ACCGATTGACTTTATACTGGTACTGAAACCAATAGGACTTATACACTCGGGATCTACTTAGTGACAGGTTTCCAAATAAGAAACTTTGCTGAGTAAAAAGATACATGCGCGAAGACACCGTTCTTCGTTCAAGCCACTTGTTTTTGACACTAATGCAAATAAGACAGAGAAATTAGCGGCAACGGTATAAAGAATGACCCATCTTAACTGTCAGTAGACTGTTGATCATGCCATACGTAATTTATAGCAAAGGGAATTTTATGGGTGCGACAGCACGCTAGACAGTAAGCTGACAACATGAAAGAAACACAGATTTTGTCTGGATTTGTGCCGACATTCTTATCCTACTCTATTGTACGACAACGGAAACGAGAGTAGTAGTTAAACAATAAACAAAACATAAATTTGAGAAAATAACTGGTTTTGAGTTAAGGTGTGGGTTCATGGGAAGTAATTGCTGTTGGCAATGTAATTTCTGTAACAGCCTGCGAATGTATGCCAAGATAAAACTTTACGTGATATGATTCACAGCCCACTGACAGTTAAGTGGGGTCCATTACTATATCTTCGCCGTTAATTTCGCTGTCTTATTTGCATTACTGTTAGGATCAAGTGTCTAGCCGGCACGTGTCTCAATTAAACAAGGCGATCATTATAAACTAACTAACCTTCTTCTTAACTAACAAACTGACTGGTTTTATGCGAAAGGTAAACCGATAAAATTGATGTACTTGAGACCTGCTTATTGGCACGTTTTCAAATAACACAATCTTTTGTGAGTAAAATGCCTATTAGGCGTGGAAAATGCTTCCCGATCTACTTTTTATTCATTGTCTTTGTTCTTCGCCTATCAGTTAGCCGAGGCCATAGCAGTTGCATGACCGCCCGCGTCTGAGCGTGAAAGTTACAGTCCCTTCGCTTTTGCCTCAGTCCCTGAAACATAGTAGACTGTAATGCGAGGTTTGTCTCAGCGGAATCAATTCTAGCACTATTCTGTCCAACAGTAAATAAATACTAAGCTGTTGAAGTCCGTATAACGAAATCTGTGAACCAACATGTACACGTGAATGCCAAGCCAAGTAAGCTAGTAGAGACTGCTGAAAAATAAATCAAATCGATTATTTGTCGTTTGTAATGTGTTTTTCCCTTCTGCAGCAGATAGTAAATCTAATGCATACAGTTGAAGGAATTCTATGAGTTAGCGCGTGGCAACTCTCAGTCTACCCAAAAAAGTCTAGATATTGGAAAGTTATTGGAAATGATCGATTATATTAGTATGCTGATTCTCAGCGCTTGGCTAAGTATGAGGTAATCCTATCTGCAGCTCCCCAGTCATGAACCAACCCTTTCGGAAACTTCAGACATCTTTTGATATGTGATTTGTCCATAACAGTAAACGCTGCTTCTAAATATTTATATTCTCGTACATATTTGATCTATGCAACAAAACAGTGTGTGCAATAATTTTCAGATAACTTCCTTAAGCCCTCAGCAAAGGATTCTCAAATTCGTATTATTACTTACAGACAGTTAGAAAACCCTTTAGATTGAGACTTAAATAAATGCTTGATATATACTGCGGCAATTGGTTTTGGCTTGAAATAATTCGATCATCCCATTTATTCAGTGCACCAATTTTTTCTAAATCGGTGCTTTTGAAGAAAATGGAAATTCAAACAGTAAACATTTCACCAATATGAAGAAAACTGTAGGAAATAAAAAATCGTAGGTCGTTTTTCCGGTACACTCTGCGTGTTTGTTTGGTTATTTCTTATATCCCGCTAAAAGGGAGATTTATTTCGGCCAGTTAAAATCTTTGTAGCGTATTAACGTAAATCTCCTTATTTGCATGCATCCATATGCTGTTCGCGTCTGGCACAACAGATATGTGGATGCCGCCTGCATTTCCCTTACGACATTTATATGAGTGTCAAATTATAGTATTCGACAGTGTATTTACACACCATCAAAGCGTTCATTTAGACTATTAAGTGACATCGCGAACGCTTCATTTCCAGTAATGATGCTTGGTTATTAAAGTTTGTGATGAAGTTAACTGTTTATGCCTTAAATCTGGCTTTAACATCCTAACCTTGTCGTTTATACCATGGCCTTAGTGGAGACCCCCGTATCAATTTACTTGATCTTGACATTAATGCAAATAAGAAAAGGAATTTAATATGTCTGAGCAATTTCCCTTTTAGAGCCAAACTATTCCCAGCAAACTCGTGTGTTTATTAAACAACGGGATTATTAGCAGCTAATCCATCTTCTCTAAAATTAGCAAGCTCATTAGTTTTATACGGACAGTAGGCCGAAAGGATTATCTGTCGTTTGCAATGTGCTTTTCGCTTCTGCAGTCAGTTGGCAAGATGTTGCGGACAACTTCAACTGGTCGGCAGGTTTTGCTTTTTAATGCACTGCTCCGTTGGCCACATACGAAATGTACGCAGACAGGCGGCAGTGTAGTTGAGGCCTAGAAATCCTTCGAGCGAATAGCATCTTTAGCCATTTTAAAGTAATTCTTACTTTTATCTTAATCACTCGGAAGTCCGTTCGGCGAATCAGAATGTATCAAATTCGAAGCAACCTAAAAATAGGTCGATATCGTTCGAGGATTCTGCGTGTGATTGTGTCTCTCGGTGAAGTATTAAAACCAAAAATGGTTTCTGCAAACAATACAGTTTAAAAATCGAATAAACATCCCCGAATAATTCCATTTTAACTTTGTTGGTAAAGACGATGCCGAATATGCCCAGTGTTGATAAAAGCGGGCAAGTAGGTCTCGAATTCATCAGGTATCGCATAAGTGATTGAAAAAAGAGATGTTTCATCTCACTGTTTAACCTTCTGCTATTACAACTCCTTGTAAACAATTTGGTTTACTCGTCTGATATTCTTGCTAGTCCCAGGTTCTAGTCCGTGTGTTACTAGCTAACAAGATATTCGGTCCGAAATATGCCATCATTCCAGTGTCTGATTATTTGAGATTCGGAATTTCACCTCGTTTTATTGTCCGTTGTGCGATCTGGTATGTTATTACAGTTGGTGACCGTTTTGTTGGTCACAAAACTAAAAGTAAACAGCTCCCGCGTCTAATAAGACATCGATGAGCCCACTTTCCCGGGAATCCTGATCTGTTTTCACAATGAAAAGCTTGGTAATGACGAATAGTTGCAATTTTTCATTTGGTATGCAGCTGACACTTCTGCTGGCACTCGTACTTTTATGATACTACCTGTGGTAGTCCTAACGCGTGATAACCATGAGAAGTTACTGTTCAGATATCCGTGTTGCTGGCAGAAGGTCATTATCGACAAAGCCAAGAGAGTCTGGATTGGCCATTTCTGACTTATTAGCCGTCGTCAGCCCGTCATACCCAAACCCGAAGTGTGGAACACCCGAGCCTCGAACTCGCGACCTGTTAGTTAGAAGTCCGCGCCTCCAACCCCTGGGCTACGAGTCCGTTGCCCTGTCGGTTTTGATCGGGAGCGCCTCCTACCATTGTATATCCCCGATCGAAAACCGACAGGGCAACGGGCTCGTGACCAATGGTTAGAGGCGTGGACTTCTAACTAACAGGTCGCGAGTATGAGCCTCGAGTGTTCCACGCTTCGCGGTTGGGTATGACTGGCTGATGATGGCCAATAAGTCAGAAATGACCATTCCAGTCTCCCTTGTCTTTGTCGGTAATATCATTCTGCCTATATCAGGCGCCACTGTGTAGCTGCTGGTTGGGCCAGAGAGAGCCCGTAAGGCACAACGGAATGAGTGAGTTCCGTTAGAACGATCGGTGAGCGCTCCCTACCATCCGTGTCATTGTTTGTCCATAGTCCCATTTCTTCGGAAGGTTACCGGTACAAGCGAAAACATGAGTTTCAGGAACTAGTTGATAAGAAGCCGAGGCGATTGTCGGAACAAGGGCTTTCTTCGCCTGACGTTTCTGATTCTCACTTGAAATCATCATCATCCTAAACCTCTCATGTACGGCCGAGCATTTGGACTCGCGTAGATCGCCACTAAAATGTAAAACTTTGTTGTCATGGAGACAACTGTATTAGGTGGTCGGCTGCAGCAGCTACTCATTTCGAATGTCCGCGGCTACGGAAATGTCAAGTCTTGTGTTGGCAAGATTTCAGTTGGATCTTTTTTCCGTGGGCTGTCAAACTATGAAAAGAGACACCACGTCAATTAGTCTTTAGGTCTGGCGACCAGAATTGCCTGTCGCCCTTGCATCCTGTGCGAGTCCTAAAGCTCAGACGTTTGTGTTGTGTCAAGCTCTTGTACAAAGTCGGCTACTACCTGCACGAAAATACCAATAAATGAAATCTCGACCATAGCCACATCCTTCATACTCTCATTGTCCTCGAGCACGACCATCATTATCATCATTGCAAGCGAAAGCTGCTGCCTCCGCGGCCGCTGGACGAAGCAAGTTCAAAAGTAGATCGCGTTAGGGCAGACCCCTCAGCGTCACTGTCAGATGCTGCTGGGAGAGCACTTGACTCACCGCAAAAATGATTCTCTAATTAAAAGATTCGACTATTTGACATCTGCGGGGCCGCCCATTTTCCGGTGATGGGTGTTTCGGATGCTTGTTTCCGAGGATCGGGGAGCCTGCATGACATTACAACGATAGATTCCAAGATCGCCCGTACATGCAAAGCCACGTCAGCAGGTTTGCCCTGGTAAAGATGGTATCAGAGTTCTTAATTGACTGATTTCAACGATTCGCCTGCATGGGGTGTCAGTGATATCAAGGATGCAGACAGTACTCAGCTAAGGAACCGTCTGTAGTAACTACTAATTTTAGTAGGCTTGAGCTACTGTACCGCAGCAGTGCAGCTCAATCTTCTCAAAAAAGCGGGTAAGTAGACACTTGCATCATGCCTGGAATGACGAATTTCTACACCAGTGCTCTGAATTGACAAGTTCTAATTTGACATAGTTAAAACAATGAATTTTTAAGCATCTTTTGAGAACAAGAACTTCCCCCGTAAACACTGCCATTTTGGCGTTCGAGCTGGCTAATTCGTCACTTCTCTACAAGTGGTAACATTTAAACTCCGGGAATTTTATGTTTTATTGTAGCCGTTGTGGAAGACCGTATCCAACTTGTTAGCTTTGCAAGATATTTCATTGATGAGGTTGTATAATGACAGCATCCTTTGATGTTAACTTTCTCTTCCACGCTTGGAAAATCATAAAACACCGATTTCTTATTAAAGAAAAAATCAAATCTCAACTGCTAATTGGTATTTTTGGCTACTGAAAAGATTGCACAGGGACGTATATGCCATTTGTGAACAGCTTGCTCCACTACTGCATTCCATGTTTGATAGGTATTCTGTCAAAATTAATCGCATTTGAAATCCAAGTATAATTATTTCAATATTTCCACCCCTCAAATCATATTATACTTCATTTTGTAACCTTCTTCAGGCTAATCCCCTCACAGCTTTGCACCTACTGTGGATGATTCGCAGTGACAAGTGTTTCCGTCACATAATCGTAATGAGCTTTAAAATATTAAAATGTACGAGAATGGACGATATTGCATGCCCATTAACACGCTGTACTTTTAAACATATTCTTGTATCATTCCATAAGACTTTATCTCCGGGCAATGTAGGCCCCACACAGTTGTATTTCAACTGATCTGATCTTATTTGTTTCGATTGTCCTGAAAAATTTATTATGGTCATCTAAAACTTCTTTCTTGAAGAGAGGTATACACGCCTTACTTTGGAGGGGTCGTTTCAGAATGTTAGTAAGAAGATCTTCATTCACAGTGGATAAAAGTGCCTAAAAATGCAGGTAACGCCAGAAGATCACAAGCGATTCCCAGTGACCAAAAATTGCAACTGTCGGCATCATGAAGAATCGTCAGTGAATGAGTGGCAGAATTCGCGTCAGATTTTACTTTCTTCAAAAAGGTGCTGGCGTAGTGCACAGATGAAAATTGTAATTCAAATAAACAAAGGAGAAAATAAGTATAAACAGAGTAAAATGGGCCAACAGACGTACATATATAATGATTTAAATGTGAATGGGGAGCAGAAAAAGGTCGCCTCGATTTAAAAAGCAACAGGTAACTGACGAGTCGATATCCACCAATTGAGCTCACGTCAAGTCAGAATGAAAACAGCAGCTGCGTTTCTGCTTGGCACTATTTACAAATAATCAAGAATAAACAAAACGCAATCCTTGGTAGTAGATACCCATATACAAAAGGAGTTGGCCGAATGAAACTTCAAGGTCAAAGTCAAGGACTAATAACAAATCCATTTAATTTTTTCGACGGCGAGACAGAAAAGATAAAGAACAACGCGGAAACAAGTCGAATACAATATGGCAGATGAGAGATGTGGAAAATGTCTAGACTTCTTTCCTAGAAGACAACGCAATACACGTCAAGAATCAAACGTCGAAAATTAAACTTCAATGGAAACACATCAAATTTCTATAGGGGGCTTGTTCTTCAAAGAGACAAAAACTGTTTGGATGGCTTGAGCTTTTGCGCCGCAGGAGCTCAGTCGACGCGCCAAGTCGGAAATTTTGGATAACTGCACCCATGTCTCTAAATAATATGCCCTAAACGGACACTTTTAAGAAGATGAGAGAGAGATAATGTTGAGATATTAGAAGTTGTTCTCTGATTCTGACTGTTTGAACGTTCATATTTGCCGATTCGTCTCTTCTTAATCAAGTTTACACATAAAAAGTAAATGACAAATTTTTACTAGTACAAATTGGCGATTTACTATGACAAAACTAAGAAATTTATTTACTCCTTAACGGTTTCGCAACATGCTTCATTGGTAAACTTGCATCGCAGCGAAACCTGCTACGGTTAGCTGTATTCGCCTTGCTTCAAAATCGCTATTGTTTGAATTTTTATCAAAAAGGGAACTTAATCTTGACTGCAATTTGATAAGTAAGGTTAGTGGAGACGATTACACAGGGTCGTATATACTTTTTGGGCAGTTTTTATTTGATCGGCATTTTGCTAAAATGGGCGGATTTAAAATTTCAAATGATCCACCCTCTGAACTTCAGAACATGTCATTGTTTTTGGCACTCTTCAACGAAAAACTCTCCTCACAGTTCCGCATCTACTATGAAAGACTGGGATTAGTAAGCACTTCCACCGCATAAATCAGTGTCATGAAGATAGGATTAAATTGTGCGAGGCCGATAGAGTTGTACATCTATTGTCGTGATGTAATTTTCCGAAGTTTATTAAAGTTTTCGTCGAACACTGTTCATTAGACATGACAGGCATCATCAGTTGGATTCCAATCAGATCGACTTAAATAGGACGTTTTTCAGTAAGTAATCGTTTTGTGTTGCCTCATTTGTGCTGCGCACTGAGATACATCAGTTTTTTGCAACAGTGTCTCTACTCAGCTAGGAAGTATTAGTCACAAAGTATAACTTCTGAATAACCATCAGCGTTATGCGTCGGTCTTAGACAATCGACTGTACTCTTTACTGGTTATACGGGAAATCCCTGTTCTCTTGAATTTTAACGTTGAACGAATGAGAATGTTACCTTTAAAGAGAATCAGAACCCAGTGCTTCGTGTAAAATGTATTTCATGATTGCTCGATTATTCTCGTTAAAGACATGATGTGTCACACTTACCTAGGTATTTCCTGGATTTTTCACCTATAAATGCGCAAAATCTAGTAAAAGACAAAAAACTAATTGTTTCCACGGACAAGCCCACTTGTTTGCAAGAAAAGTAAATACTCCTGTTTGTGTAGTCTAGTGAAAAACTATCATGAGAATAATAGCCTAGGCGTTTATAGCAGTGATTTAAATATAAGGAGGAAAATTGCGCTGCTGGTGGATACGATGAATCGTCAGCTTCCTAACTTCGGCTTGGCATTCAGAGGTGTCAAGCAGTACTTTTACGGACAGGGATACAGTCGCCATGCAATGAACGGCACACTGGACTCTCACCGTGAACGCTGCCCTGCGCAAGTGCTTTTGGGACCGCGCTGTCGGACATTGTTCCGCTATGCCACCCTAAAAATGTTCCATCTTTTTCTAAAAATGAACTCCCGATCAGCATAAAAACTGAGAGGAGTAAATTAATGTTGTGGGCATCTTGTATTTAACTAAAATTGATTTACTTTAAGGGTAACGCAGTAATCTCATATATTTTTTCATTTCGTCATGTTTTTAACGGACTCTCTTCTCATCCCTTCCTTTTTTGTAAGTTCAATACTTGTATTATCAGAATTTATGTGTCGTTGGTAGCACAGAAGAATTCAAATGTGGTCATGATACTTAAACATAAAACAGTTGCATGTGACGGAAAGTCAGAAGTGCAGACCACGATAACAGGTTATTCCAACTAGGACTCTTTAAAGATATCCGCCAACTGTCTGCAGAAGATTTTGTCAAGTTTATATTTCAATGTAAATCAGTGAAAATATGAATGTTGTATATGATACACACAAATTTTACCTGTAAACAACGTTCAGTTAATTCAGACTTAGTTGTAGTGTCTAAGAGGAACTATATGACCTTTTATGGGAGACATTAACAACACGCCCTCTCACTTTCCTGGCGGCTGGTTGAAATGTCAGATTTTCGGCTCAAAATAACTTGGTCAGTATAAAGATCAGTTTAGCGACCTATTTTATTAAAATGTTTTAAATTTTAATTCTCACAGCGTCATGTCATTAAATGTACACTTACGAATGACCCAGATTACACATTTCTCAAGCTAGAGAATATCTGTTACGGAAAGGACGGATCAGCATATAATCCTCCGACCGTTCTACTCAGAACAAGTGAAGTTTGTAATCGCGGGGGAAGAATGGCGTGAAAACGACGTTTAAAGTCTCTTAGGTAAGTAGTTCAACAATTCCCACTAAAGGGATGTCTCATAAAAATATATGAATTGAAACTTTCGTGTTCAGCAGATAGTGAAGTCATTAAAATTTTTTATGGCAGCACGCTCTTTGTCTTGGATGTCTGGGTAGCAGTCTACCCTCTGATGTTACTTATAATTTTACCCTAAGCACACATGTACCTAAAACATGCGGGCATACACACTGCAGTATCGTTGGAAACCAGCATTTTTTTAGAAGGTCCGAGGAAATACACCGAAATTTTAAAACTGGAATTGTGAAGATAAAATGGTAGGGGACGGAACTCACTCGTTTCGTTGAGCCTTCAAGGCTCTCTATCGAGCCCAGCCAGCAGCCGCACAGCGGCGCATGATCTGGACAGTATGCTATTACCGCCAAAGACGAGGGAGACTGGAATGGGAATTTTTGACCTATTAGCCGTCGTTAGCCAGCCATAAAATTGATAAAACCGCTTAATAATTACTATGACAGCATTTTATTTTTATTTTCAAAACGCTTTAACATGATCAAACGATTAGAACATTTCATAGTTATTTGTTTAGCTTCTTATCTCATTTTTAAGGACCATTTCATTTCACATTTAAATTTTTGCCGCTACTTATATTGCAGATAGATCTACGCTTTTTACGGGAGTATAATTTGCCAATCTCCAGTAAGTCCCACCTCTTGAACATCCGTTTGATTTAAATGCCTTCTGTTAGCGTTCGCGCGTTTCAACGACGACGCCGAGGGGGCCAGTAAGTATATCGCAGCGAAGTTAGCAAGCATATATCAGACTGATTCAATGTAAATTTGTTTACTATTTCACAAAGGTTAGCCATCTGTAGACGACAGACTCTTTTAGCTTGTACGAACTTTGTGAAGACGATGTTTACTCCGCAGCACTAAATTCCGTTGGTGTCGTGAACAAACTCACGTTCGCTGTGATAATCACTGTCGTTTTGTTCAGTCGGTCATATTTACGTTTTTGTAGATTAGTGTTGAGGGCAATGAAAGTAATATATTGCAGATAAATGTCGGTGAAAACATTTATAATTACTCCGACAGTATTTTATTTTATTTTTAGAACGCTTCTAAACGATCACATGATAAATGCTTCGTTACCACTTGTCAAGCTTTTTAGCCTGTTTTTATGTTCCTTTTCATTTCATACTTTTAGTTCTTGATTTCGCAAATATTTAAATAACTTTTATGCTTATATGTGACTTTCTGCCGAAAGTTCCGCCCTCGCAAATAACAATTAAGTGTGAATACCGCCCGTTTCATGAGTGAAGTTCAGGTCGCTGGTAAATATATCGCATTAGAGCCAGAGGGGATTTATCTGGAGCATACGAAGTGGACTTTTATTCTTTCGCATATGCCAGCAATCTGTAGAGTCATTTTTGCCGATACACATGTACAAACGATAATATACAAGCTACAATGGTATGTAGGCTTTTGTATAGCCGGTTATCCGTAAAAACTGTCACTACCGTCTTAATCGGTCGTATTTAATACTTATCTTCATTTAGGTCATTTTACCAGGTCACTCAAGCATAGGCTTTAAATTAGAGTCTATTTCCTTATGACCCAAAAATTAGGGGTAAGGGTTAAGAATTGTCCTCGAATAGAACATAATTATGGAATAAGTTGTAGACAAGAGGTGTGGAACAGACAGATATTCAGCCATTAGACATGCCAAAATTCTTCAGAAATTCACGTAAATTACGGGATGTGAAAACATATGATACCACTCTATGCAGGTAAGCACTTAAAAAACCAAACACATCCATCTACTTGTGAAAAAACGCATAAGAAAACGCTCGTTACCTCTAAATGGCTATAAATATAAGGGTACTATGTCTTTGGTTTTAGACGAATTAACAAAAAGGTATATGGTTGCAGAACAAAGGAAAATACACTTTTTAATGAAATGATCCCGCGTTTCAGCCCTATGGGTTTAAAACTCACTCCTTACAGAAAGGCGATTAAATAATCTTCCGTAATTACTTAACTAATGTTCTTATTTAAAATGGTTTTGGAATTATAGCCCAGGTTTCCACGGTCTTGCTATAGGCTATTTTTGTGCTTTCTATTACGTGTCAAAAGAATAAAAATGGCAAAGGAAGACGCAAACATCAGCAGGCAATTTGGCTGCCACCGATGACAACTGATAACGCTGACTCCATTCTAAGACAATAAATTAATTTTAGCATCAGCTTAAAGCCGAAAAGTGGACTGACTTTTGAACAGAGTCTTGCCTGACAAAAATATTTGCAGGATGTTTGCTGTCAGGCGTCAGCAAATTAAAGTTGGAAATTTTGCTACATCATTAGGTTGCTTATTGTTTCTCTAATTTGCTCAGTTCGGTAGACTTCAATTCCGTGTCTGTATCGCTCTATGAAATCGGTCATTTTAATAAAGTGAAGATTTAACATTTGGAGAAAATTGGTACACTGCCGGATGAACCTATATCTAATTTATTATGATTCGACCGTCCAGCTGTTTATAAGTCTATAAGAATACGGCATTCGTAGATAATAGGGACTTCTTTATAAGACTGAATTTTCTAGAAGACGTAGCAAGCGACCTAGTAAGTCGACGTCTAAAGGCAACGATCGCTAGCGCTTTCCATTGGCGAATTTACGCGTTTGTTTCACGAACTCTCTAATCCTACGCTTAGGAGGCAAAATCCGACTATCCTTGCAGACTACATTGATTTGTATTTACTCATTCATTTGCTGCTTCGGAGAAGGATATGGTGGCCGTACAAAAAGACGTTTATTAAAGAGTATACGCGAACACATACCTGCTTGGCCAGGTAGAGGCAAGCATATATCGATTTCGAGTTCTCCTTTCGCCCGTCTAGCAGGCACCAATCACTGAGTGAACGTCAAAGGAATCCTTCAGGTGGTCTATCAGGGGCCTGTGCCAACGGGCGTTACTTACAATCGAGGCACTTGGTAAACGGTCAGCGAATCCAGTTATCGCGCCCTCCCCCAAACCCCCTGATAGCAGTGATGTGTACTCCACGTACTCGAAAAACTATCGCCAATCATAACCCGTGTCATTCCCCGCTTGTTGCCCCAATGAACATAGCAAGCCGACTTCGTCATTCGGATAGAGAGCGAACGATGGGTGCCAATAACCCTTCAGCCTCAAATTTTCAATGCCTTGGCCTAATGATGAGTTAATGGAAGCATATGTTCGCCAACTTGACTTTTTAAATGTAACTTAGGAATATCCGCAAATCTAATAGTGTTTTAAATTTGGAACAGAAGGCTTTTGTAGACTTTTTTTGTTCCATTTTCTTTCTCAAAAAGCTGACTAGTTGCTGTTCAGGCGAGGTTATATCTCACAAGACGTTAATCTAACACACAAATGATGACCAAAGGTCCTTCTGTTTTTCACATTTCATCTTATTATTCTGTCCATTATTTCACATTAGGTAGTATTTTTGCATAACTTGCCGGTTGTGATTAAATAATGTGCTCTTAAAGGATATGTACTCCGCCTCTTAAAAATAAACATATCTATATGAAAACAGAAAACATGAAGACAGCCTAGGCTCCAACTGCAATTTCAACACATTTTCTGATTACGATGCACAAAAACAGCATTTTCCGGCTTGGAGTTAACGCCTTGTTTTCTGACCACTAAAAAAACGTCTAAAAAATATGCATAAAAACGTTTCCAAAAGTCCTTGCGAGTTGTCAGTATTGGTATTAATGCACTAATAAAAACCAGTCTTGTGAGCTAGATGTAAGGGTATTTAGTTTTACATTGTCATTTTAAATGACAATTCGTTAACTTAGAAATTAATATAAATTAATAAAGAAAATTCATGACAACTTGATTAAAAAAGCGCAAAATAAAGAAGTCTAAAACAACATTAAAGACTGGGACCAAAATAAACCTGTTAAATTCCTTTTTAAGAGTTAAAAACTATTTATAAATTTCGTTTCATACGCCAACGAATTGTGTTGGCGCTATATTTAAACGGACTTGAACTGAGTAAAATTCGATAAAATAAAAAATCACATTAGTTTTCGAACGAATGAGACTAAAAAACACACTTCAAGCCCTTAATCATTTAATTCATGGTGGGAAAGACTCACGAACTGGAAGACAAAGGACTTTCACTGAATGTTAGCAGTGGCCAAAGAAAAAAACTCCCACAAAATTAGAGAAATTTGGATTAAACAGAAATAGCGTTGACCATCTTCAAGTCGGTCGAGTTTAGCAAAGCAAACTGCCTGCGGAAGCATATCGCTTTACAAGTGGCTTATCTCAAAAACGTTTTGCAAAAGTCAGACTTTATAATTTTCTGAAACATTATCTGGTAACAAACTTTCCCTTGTCATAGTAAATATGACAGATTTTATGCAAGTGTTTAATGAGTTAACACATTAAAGAATGAGTATTTTTATGCATGTTTTCCATGAAATATAATTGAATATTCAAGGGCATCGAAATTCAATGAGAAAATTTCATACTACTTAAGTAGTCATTTTTTGCAGACTATAGATTTTGCATGCAGCCGAACATAAGTTCTTTCAAAAGACGATAATCTGAGGTAACTGGATCATTATAGATTTATGCTGCATCATGATTGCTTTTACAACACTACTTAATTTATCTTTTCGAAACGAGAACGCATTTCGAAATTTTGATTGACATTTCATGAGTTAGCACATCTACTGTAAGTAGCACGCATTTTTCCCGTTGATTTTCGATGGTTTTGCAAATTCCAATATAGCTCATAGAAACCATAAACAAAAATAAGCTTTCTTTCAGTCCAGTAATAGATACTCACGTCTTCTTTATAGTTAATACTCAAGGGAGAAGTATTAGTAGGTTTTAAAAAGTTTTTTAATAGCCGAATCATTTAGAACCCGATCATTCGTTGCATTAGCGCTTAAGGATTTTAGTCTACAAGGTGTTTGCTTTAAGCGTAAAGAAAATCACGCATTTTTATATGCCATTAAATGACATCATAATGTCCATAAAATTTTGCAACGTATGCGAACTGTGTTGTACATTTCATGATGAACTGTGGTAAACGGCGTGGTACGATGCTATGTGAATGAACATTGTGAGGTCTTAAAGAGCCTGATTACTTGAAACTTTTTTTAAAACTTAATTATGCTGTTTTCTTGAGTATAAAATACAAAGAAGACGTGATTCTCTATTAATTGACTGAATGAAAACATATTTTGTTTGTGGTTTCTATAAGCTATATTTGAATTTGCAAAACCATCATTTTTTACCAAGTACGGTTTCTGCAGAAGATCGAAAATCCGCCTATTCAAAAGCTGACTTTCTGCCAAGTCCGAATTATTATAAGACCATGCCGAAAGATAATCAGTATTACAAGTGTGACCAAGTAATCCTTCCTAATCGGAAAAGCATTTCAGAATTTCAGCCAACATTTCACGAGATCGGTATAATTCGAAAAAAAGAAGAGGCTAGCTAAAACGGTTTTTATTTTTTCCTCGACTTTAATTTAAAACGAGGTGATTTGCATGGAGATTCATTGGCGAAGTAGTCGACGAAGGTCCTTTTAAGATAGGCGTCAGTGACGGTTTATTAATCCGTAAAAAGCACTTTCGTTACTGATCACCGTTAAGAATGTATGTGCTTTCGGCGACAGAATTTGCGTAGGAAGAATGCTCATGAGCCTTTACTTCGGCAAATACTGTCAAAAAACATTTTATTGTAAAGGTTTTGATAGGCATGTAGTGCAGAACCTCTCTTTTGGGCCTTTTTGACAAAAACTAAAACCCGTAAAGTATTTGCCGAAGTCTTGCTAGCACTGGAGCTTAACGGACGCCATCGCAACTAAAGTCTATATTAGGATTTTACCAGAAGAATTTTTTCTTGATTCTTGCGGTTGTATTGGGAAAGTACCCACTGACATTAAAAGGACACTAAATCGCTCAGCGGATTCAAACGCTGCCAATCAATTACAATTTTCCTCAAACGCAAAAGAGAGCAAACTTAAAATTGCATCTAATAATTATATTCCAGTTCTTTTATTCACTGTTTGGCGCCATGAAGAATGTTCCTATAAAAACTCGAATTCCTGATACGCGCATTCCTCCGAAATCTGACGAACTCCTCTATGTCTTAGTTAACTATAGTACACGTCGCGTAAAAGTATCATTGAACATTTTCAGAACCTATGATCAATTTGTAGACACTTAGACACTTAGGCAAATAAATTTCTTGTTCCGGTGATCGCATCTTCATCTTCTGAACTTAGATAACCGCCAGACTTAATGGTTTACTAATTTCTATGGAGATTTAAGTAAAAACCATGCAAAACACAATTTAAACACTATGTTGCGCATACTTTACTACCTACCTAGATTTGCATGGACCGCTTTGTGTATATTCAAAGATTAAGGTGACTCACTCAAGACTGATTTTCGTTTTTTTGGCCTCTCGGATATTTTTAAGGTCGTTGCTATTTTCCGCTTTCGTATAAGTGAGGGTTCTTTCAAATATAGGCAAGTGTTTTGGTCGATTTGTTTGAACTAGTTTTCTATTAAAAATTTTGGCATGTGTCATTAATTACGTCATTAAATAAACAAATGTTTTAGATAGTAGTTTCTGCTCACAGGCAGATGGCTTAAATCTCATTTATGTTCTCTGCTCCTAACTAACACCCAGGTTTTCACTTAACTCCTAAATAGGCCGAAATTATGTCAAGAAAGTCTACTGAGCATGTCATAACTTTATTATTTTGCGTGCGTTTTTCGTGACATTGTCGAGACACTCTGCGGAATATTTAAACCTTGAGATAACTTGCAGCTTGCTGTCCATTTCCTTAGTTTTTCATCCCTTTAATATTTCACTTTCGTTGACATCGCCGCTACTTTCCCAATCAGCACATCTGGTCATCTGTAGAAAATTTTTTTCAAGTAAAAATGTT
The DNA here is from genome assembly GCA_902702965.1 of Spirometra erinaceieuropaei. Classification (NCBI taxonomy): domain Eukaryota; kingdom Metazoa; phylum Platyhelminthes; class Cestoda; order Diphyllobothriidea; family Diphyllobothriidae; genus Spirometra; species Spirometra erinaceieuropaei. The sequence continues at coordinate 1,256,953 of CACRXP010000071.1, forward strand.
TTAAAATATACCATGCATATGTCCTCAGTGTGGTACGCTGATCAAAGGGCTTGTAAAAATTTTATGATGAGATAAATGCAAAAACAAGCTACTTTCCAAACAGCCTTCTGTTGTTAACTATAAAAAAGAAGAGATATCAGTGGATATTTGAGGCAGTTAAAATTACTTCACATAAAGTGTAAAAAGTTTTCGTACACACATACAAACTATGAACCTCTCATTTCTCTCACAACACGCCGACTCCATCCGTTCATGAGGCTTCTGTTGGCTCCACGTCCTCCACCGAATCTGATAGAGTATCGACAATAATGTGCTTGAAGTAGTTATTTTTGGTACTGGTGGTCACTCTCGGCTGCAGTTCTGCCAGACCTGCAATCGTAGGCCGCTAACATCCCTGTTTATGCAATTTTACCAGTCTTACCATACTCTTCCTGAAGGGTTTATAAGTCGCATAGTAGATGAGCACATTTGTACAGGTGTGTAACATGGCAAGCCATATTAGGATGAAATCTCGTGCACGCCGACCGAATGAACAGGCGCTCCGATCTGATCGCCTACTCCAGGGCTCTTGTGCCGCATGCGTTACACGGTAAGCGTCCAGTAATAGGAACACAAAGTAGGGGAACCACAGCATGGAGAAGGCCATAATGACTAGTCCGATGGTTTTTGTGCCTTTCAGGCTGACCGAGGACCGGTGGACCAAAGTGTTTCGAGCGCAAACGCTGGTTTCCTGAGTGACGCACAATGCCACCTGCTGCTGTTGTCGCTGAGGCCTCGAAGTTCGCCTCGGCTGAAATTCAGGCGGCGCCGCGAAACGCCGAATAATTATACACAGACCCAAATAGCCAATCAAAAATAGGAGAACCAGAGCAAAAAAGAGAACGGCCCGCCAGATGAAGAGGCTGGAGACCTGAGAGTCGTGTACAGTCAGAAAGGTGAGCGTGCGTTTGTCAAATTTGTAAAAGTAGTGTGGAATGGAGGCCAGACGTGAGGGCAGAATTGCAGGAATGGGCGATAGGAGCCAGTAAGTGAGGATGAAGCAGGCACACCTCCTAGGTGTCCAGTAGCGTGCGTAAGCGAAGGGTTGAGTCACGTGGACCAGTTTATCCAATCCGATGCAGATAGTACTGACGAGACTGATATTGAGCAAGCAGTAGAGCAGACCAGCACCAATATCCAATTCCCAGCGATCCACTGGCCCCCGACCTAGGAGAGCATAACGGGAACTGAATAGGATAAAACAAAGAGCCGAAGCCAAATCGGAAAAACCGAGACTTAGCATGAAAAGAGGCTGGTTACTGGAATGTTGGAGAGGCTGGAGAGAGGATGTGAAAAGCAGGACGACAAGAACTCCGATATTTCCCACAGTGCCGGCGAGACCGGTGCAGAGCGGTACCAGAGCCAGTATTCGGGAGCTTCCATTGTCGTTGAAGGGGCCGCAACCTGCACACATGTGATCCTCGTTCGGGTGGGATTCATTTCCATAGAGTTTATCCATCTGATTGACGGACTCATTCCGCCAAAAATGATTTGAGCCTTTGGAATGGTGGCAGCTCTTCCTGGGCGTGATCAGGGATTATCAAAATCGATCTAACAATATGCCGAAGAAGCAACTTGATTGGACGACGTTTCTAATGCGCTGATTGGCCAGAGACCAAAATTTTGCGTGATAGGACAAAGTCTACTCAATGACACTCAGATAATGTCCGAAAAGTCGCTTATGAGTGAAAAAGCATATTCATATATATAAGAAAAGTGCTGGCTGAAATGTATGCCCATTTCATCATTTTGCACCCCTAATATTCTGCAAACCCAGTTCTATTAATGGACTTAAACCCGGCGGAACAGATGTAATAACTAGAAGAGTAGCATGATTTAATGTCAAAGGCTCCCGTTTTCAAGCGCAATATTTACTTTGTATCTGTGATGCAAGGATGGACACTAAATTACGTTTAGTAATTGCTTGATCTTACAAAGTCATGTAGCCATTACCCTATTGCACAATTTAAAAGCAAAAATTCTGGGAGATTTTAAAAAAACGGTGAATTGTAATATTTGAATTAGCGCTTTTAATTTGCTTGGAAAAATATGAACTATTTACCCTTGTTTTCATCAGACAATTTAAAGTGATTAGAAGATCGGACTATTCATTAATGATTCGGATTTTCGAGGTTGTCATGTGCGGAGGGCGAATATCCTTAAATATAACTAAATGTGACTTTCAAAATTACTCGCGCATTTACAGAAGATTTGATTAATGATATTCAGGATTCTTTTGTAATGACCGACGTTTAAAACTCCAATTTTTTCACTTTATCTTTACAATTTCGGAGATTTTTTGACAAAACCATGATTGCTTTGAAGGGGTAAGGGATCAAGGGAAACGTGTGAGCAGTACGCGAAGTCAAGTAGTACGCATCCTTACGCACAATGACATAGGGGGTGTAATTGAAAGTAGACACTGTCTACCTAGATTGGTGGCTATGGTTAGTTTGGATTGGGAGGATTTTTTTAAGGGTCGTGTCAGGGGAGGGGGGAGAAGGTGCGGAGAATTTCCTGCAGCAAACTGACCTTTGGCCATGGTAAACACGAGGCCTGCATGATATTCTTTTGCACGCACAAGACCGGCTTACTTTACTCGACTGCGCACGCGCGTTGTGATGGGTTCGAGCGCGCCAAGCTTATTACAGCGAGAAATACGCTGGTATGTTGTGAGGTGAGTTTCACCTTCTCGATCTCATTCCCTCCTTCCTTCCCCAGTCGACAGTCCATGCCTGCCAGCCAACAGGCAATCATAAAGGAGGAATAAAACACCTTTTAGCACACGAAAGACGGATCATGTTCCGAGTTAGCGACGACGCTCTGGCGGTACACTAGTCGCCTTGGTGCGTTCCTACCATAGTGCCATGACAACTGTAGAAAGAAAGATTATGGTACTTGGTATACATATGTCCTTCTTGCTCTTTGACTTCAGACAAGTTAGCGAACCGATCATCATTGTGCCTATCGTCAGACTCAAAGAGCGGACCATCGTGCCGTGGTTCAAACCACAGGAATGAGAATTTTGTTCCATCAAACTAGAATCCATGCGTTCAATGAATGTGTCAAAAAAAAACAGCAGAATGAAGCCTTGCTAACCGTGAAGGCGAGCCGTTATGGACGGAGCGGGAGTAAAAGGGAAGGAATGTCCCAAGTGGTCGGACTTCTGTCTATCTCATTAATCTGGTATAGGCCGGGGTGGAGAGACAGAGAGAGAGAGGAAAAGGGAGGATGACGCTGCTTTTGATACTCAATTGATACTTCATTTCTGTCCATATGGCCGTTTTGGGTTGCAAAAACGGGCAGTTAAAGGTTCAGTATGGTTATATAGGATCCCTGCCTAGTGTTACTTTCTCTTCAACGTACTATGTTTTTAAAGTCACCTTTTGACTACTCTTGACCACTTTTTTATCAGCGCTCAAATCGATATTTCACAAAGAAGTGTGTCGCCTTGCAACCCATCCAGTCCACACTTTAGTTCCTTTACCACTCTGTCTAACATTTTTTCCTGAGGAAGACATTTTTTCTTTTGCTTTTTTTCGTGTTTGAGAACACGTTTTTGCAGAAAAGTCGCAAAAGCATGCAGTCTCTCGTTCCTTCCTGACTACTCTTCAGTATTCTGCTTACGACATTGATACATGTTGCTTCTTTGTCCCCTCCGACTGCTGATGGATTAATCTTTTGAACTGAAAGTCCAAAGGCTGCTCTTTCGTCATTCGTTTTCATTATAAGTCGTTGAACTGTCTTGTTACTGTCGTTTTTATCCGTCAATGGGATTTTTTATGTCTTTAAAATAGGACTCTACATCAGACATCATGTTAGCTTCAGTTTTTAACACAATTCAACTAACATTCAAGTCATCTGCCGAATTCTCAGCACGCCTTCGAATCGGTTTTTTAAAATCTCGTAAGACGGGTATTCATGACGTTAACATTCTTCTTCAATGGCCACCATCCCTACGGCCCAATGGCGACAACAGTATACACGAAACTGACTAACCGTGGTAACTGCACCGCTAAATGGAAACCAATACCAGTAAGATTTTCACCGAGCGAAACGAATTCGAATGTTTCTGAGGCGTTTTTGTACTCAATTACCTACCCAGGAGAGTTTGCTGAGAGAAAGTGATTGCCCAAAGAAAGTAGAGTAAGACCTCTAATTAATACACACTATGGCGAAGCATTTGGCTTAAACCGGAATAAATGTCGAGCCCAGGCTAGACCAATGTTGTGCTCAAAGGTGCTGAAGCCAAAAGACTAGAGAAGGCAGTCCTTGTCCACTGACTTCGGTGAAACTGCTGAGAGGTGTGAATGTGGAGGCGCAAACATCGGCGTGATCGTTCGGAGGTTGGAATCGAAGTCCCAGATGACAACACTACTGCACAGGGCGAAGATACTTCGACACTTTATGGAGTTTATGCTCTCTGATGAGAAGGGAATCACAGACCAGGTCACGTGAGTGCGAGCGTTGCTGTCAACCGGTACATACAATTTTCTACGTCCTACCGGGCCTTACAGACCTAATAAGAGAAGGGAAGTCAAAACGCAAAACCGTCCAGGCCGCCAGTTATCGTCACGGTCAGTGAAGACGTGACGCTTCTGCCCCGGCGAGAAGAAGGCTGCGGTTCGTATTTATTGGCGACATTGCCATGCAAAAATGTGCTTGCAGTACAGACATATGATCATAAATATTGGAATATGAGCAATCGAAATCGATATCTCAAGTGTCGAAACACAAATACAATTCTTCGAATGAATGTCGTCCTTTTGCTTGATTGGTTACAGGAAATCGTCCTGACATCCCTTTCGGTCTTCTGACCAAATCAGGATTTGAATTTCACATCGCCTATTATTTACAGTGCGTGACCGATCTCATTAAATGTTGGCCAAAATTCTGGAATGCGATTCCGATTAGGAAGGATTACTTAAGTGGGGTTGTTATGTTGAATATCGTGCAGCATAACCCTATAAAATTTCGGACTTGTCAGGATGTCGGCTTTTGAATGCTTTTTGTTTTGGCCTCCTGCAGAAACCACACTCGGTAAAAAATGGCTGCTTAAGTAGCATGGATTTTTCCCATTGATTTTCGATAGTCCTATAAATTCAAATATATTACACAGAACACATATAAAAAATATGCTTTCTTTTGCTCATTTTGCAGGAAATCACATCGTCTTCCTATTTTATACTTGAAGAAAGCGTGTGTTTAGGTTATAAAAAGGTTTTCCAATTCTCGAATAATTTTCAGCCTAATATGCCATTGCATCGACGTTTAGCAATTACAGTCTACAAGGGGCATGGTTTCCGCGTAAGGAAAATCATATATTCCTCAATGTCTTTAAGAAGATACCACATAGAGTTCATGAAATTTCGCAATGGATCTAAATTTTGTTGCACATTTCATGAGGAGCATCAGTAAACGGACATGTGCGGTCTTGCATGCATTGACATCGCACGGTCTTAAAAATTTCATAGTTAGAAACTTTTTAAAATCTAAATATATACTTTCTTCGGGCATAAAATATGAAGACAATGTGACTTCCTACACAATGAACAAAGGAAAGCACATTTTTGTGCATGTTTTCTATAGAACATGCTTAAATTTATATGACCAGCGAAAATCAATTGAAAAATGCACGTTACTTTAGTAGTCATTTTTTACCGAGTGTGGTTTCTGCAGGAGGCCAAAACAAAAAGCATTCAAAAGCCGACATCCTGGCAAGTCCGAAATTTTATAGGGTTATGCTGCATGATATTCAGCATAACAACCCCACTTAAGTAATCCTTCCTAATCGGAATCGCATTCCAGAATTTTGGCCAAAATTTCATGAGATCGGTCACACACTGTATGTATAAGGATTTTAATGATTAAAGTAGTCGTTTATCTACTTTTTTTCAGCATGTGTTAGTCAGCCAATTTTATTTTAAAAAATTCAACGTTTTGTGTGAGGAAATCCCACCGTTGTCTGGAAAAATTTAATTTGCGAACTGCGTCTACTTAAGCGGTGTCTGGGCATTTCTGCTGAAAGGACGGATCAAGGCCATAATGATCAACTGTACCACATGAGGAGAGTCTTGGCTCCCACTACTGTGCGGATGGTACCCGAATTAAACATTAAAATGGTTAAGGAAACTGAATCTCAGAATTGGTCAGGCTCTGAGCATCTGCACATGAACTATAATTCAGTCCTCTTCGGACAGATCTAGCCGTATGCTGTCGTTAAAATAAGAGCTCGGAGTTGATCGTTTTTGAAGCCCGGCTCTGATCACAGACGTGATAAGGATCGTCCGCGGGGTGCCCTAGCCAGACAGAAAAAATTTTAAAAGTTACTAAGATTTGGGACGGTTTTACATCTGATTAAATGTGTAGTCGACCGCCGCCTGCCTGAAGGGCCATCTTTTTTTACTCTGGACTTCGAGATCCAATTTTATCTTCTCGGCCGATGGCTTTATTTAGCAACCTCGATGTCCTTACCACCTAGGGCTACAGTCGGTAAAAATTCAGCCAGAACAATTTCTTCTTTGTGTCGGTGTGGCCAATAACTGCATGATTTCGGTCAACGTGTTAGATGGGCGCAGTAAAGAAGTTGTGTTTCGGACCGAACATGTGATTAATCTCTAACGGCTCTATCAGGACAGTCATCTCCTCCAGGCGATTAAAATCTTCTGCCTCCACAGACACAGGGTAGAAGATCCAGCATATATTCCCATATTTTGGCACGCATGTTCTTGTTCACATGTCACAAGGGATCATTCAAATTAAACCGCCCTCAGTCCGGATTGCGGTATTAAGCGGCTTCAAAACAACTGCATGCAGTGACCAAGAGAGTTTTTAGTGCCACGCGCATGCCAGGGGGTAGGGTATCACGGCTCTCACTGCTTGACCATCAAGGAGTTACGTCCAAAATAAGTAAGAATCGCCTGCCCAAAGTGATTAGTCGTCCCGAAGATCGTTTGATGCTGTAATAGAGACTGATAAGGGCTTTATTTACCTATCATAGTTGATGCATATGCAAAAGGTGGGTTATCTCGGAAAATGCTGATCTAAATTCTAAAATGTATTTTCGACTGGAAAGGATCACTTGGATGATGTTGCAATATCAATTACTGTGAAGCACAATGCCACACTAATTACGTCACTCTTGGATGCGGTTTTCGAATGGGCTTCTGCCCGGCCACAGCATAAAACAAACTCAGTAAAATGGAAGATCCAAGTATTGGAAATTTTAATCATCGATTTCGATGCCCTTACAAATCCATGTGTGTTTTACAGATAAGACATATAAAATTATTTTTCCCAGAGCTTTTTTGCTGGGAGATTGCTCTGCTTGAAGGTATTATTTAAAGAAAGAGCATCTTTCAACTTTAAGGCTTATCTATTGCCAAGTGATTTTGAACCCGATCCCCAATCACGCTTATGTTTAGGGTTTCAAATCTCAATGCTGCATGCTTCCAGTGAAGAGAAAATCTTATAATTCTCTAAACTGTTAGGAAACTGTCACGTAAGGCTAATTAAATGTTGTGACGACTTGGAGCTTGTTTCTTGCTACAAAAGCGGCATTAACGATCGTGCTGACAAGATGCCGTATGAACGACCACTTTACGGTTTTAAAAGATATCATAATTAGAAACTTTTCAAAGCCTTTTCATTTACTACAAAACTTCAAAACAATTCTTAACTAGCATAGTAAGAACAGTATTTTATCCATGATTTCTAGAAAATTTATTTGAATTTATAGGAACATTTGAAAGCAGCAGGAAAATTGTCCCACGGCGTAAGGAGTCACTATTTGTCCATTTTCGTTTATGCAGGTGGCCGCAAAAAAGGCTAAATCAAACGGCGCGATCAAGACTTGACTGGAATATTTTTGGGTTTTGTTGTACAATGATTATTTATTACAGTCCCGCTTAGGCGATCCTTTCAAAATCAAAACACTTGTCAGAATTTCGGTCAGAAGTTTGCGAGATATAATATTTATTGTATTGAATGCAGCGTAGGTGATATAACACGCGAAATGTCGTGATCGGTATTTAAGACCGTAGGACCGTATACATTTAGTATGGTAACTTTGTGTACTAAATTTATTTGAGGCGCAGAAAGCACATGACCAAGGAAAAGATCGTTTCAAGTATGTTCTATGAAAGTAAAACAGGTCAAATTTACCCAAGGTTGCGTGTTTTCTGACGTCCAAACAGTTTCTTACGCTGTTTAGTGTCACATGCCGAAGCCTACTGCTTATGAAAGTTGTGTTATAAAAGAACATGAAAATGAGCAACAAAATTTTCTAGTAAATTCCTTCTGGAAATTTAAGGTGGGCTTGTTCGTCCATAAAACTGAAGTAAAGGCAGACAGAAGGAATCACATTGCTTTCAAATAACAAACGATTGATTCAGCTTTGAAAATTCTGTTTTGCTAACTTATGGCGTTTGTGCAGTAGAAAACCCGTCAATAGACGGTTGTTGTACCAAACAAATATATACTGAGTACCCATGACGTTCTGTCACGCCCTAAGAGGCAAATGTCGAAGCATTTCCTGTTGGGCGTCCATGTGGAGTATATATTAAAATTTGGGGCCGAAAGATAAGTCTTTTGCAAGTATTTTCAGTATTGGGCAGGTCACCCTGTGGAGAACTATTATTAATAGAACAGTCCTGAATAAACCAAGGTGGAACAAAACGATCCACAGGCAAGAAAGATGACGATTTTATTCGCCGTGCACCAAAAAGTACCACTGTGTGTCTCTCAAGACTATTCATGGGGATGAAACAATTAGATCCCCATCAGCAAAACAAACATGATAAGGCCGACTTTAAGTTGTAAATTATTAGCGAGTGTTCTTGGCTTGTTCGGGAACAGAGCAGGTGGGCTAACTCACGAAATGTCAAACGAAATCCGGAAATGTGCTTTTGTTTCGAAAAAATAAATAAATGAGGGTTGCAACATTACTCGTCATGCAGCATAATTCTATAATAATTCAGCTACATCAGGAAGAGCATAATTCGGTTTTAAATTCTTTTCCTAATTCCTTGATAATTTTGAGCCCGACCTGCCGTTACACTGTCATTCAGGGTTCCCAAACTACAAGCCGCACACTTTCCGCGTACGGCAAACCATACATTTCTATACGGTATTAAGAGGAGACAATGTGGGGTTCATAAAATGTAGCAGTGGATTCGAGACATATTGCTAACTTTATAAGCCACACTCGTAAATGCAGAGACACGGCGTTTCATGAACGGCCATTGTCCGGTATTAAAAAATCTCACAATTAGAAAATTTTTAAAACCGAATTACACTTTCCCTTCGAGCATAACATTGAAAGAAGGCGTAAGTCCCTATCGAATAAGCAAAAAGTGACTATTTTTTATGCATGTTTTCCATGAACTATAATTGAATTTTCAAGGGCATCGAAACTCAATGAGAAAGTTGGATGCTACTTAAGTAGTCATTTTTGCAGTGTATAGTTCTTGCATGTAATCGAAAATAAGTTCATTCGAAAGCCGATACTCTGAGGTAACTGGATCATTATAGAATTATGCTGCAAGATGACTAGTTTTACAATCCTACTTAATTAATTTTTTCGAAACGAGAACCGCACTCCGAAATTTCGGTTGGCATTTCATTAGTCGGCCCACCTATCGTAATTTACCGTTGGTTAAGTGTCATCAAGTCCGAATGTGGCAAAAGTTGGCGTTTCCTATATGAAAAAATCGCTTTAGTTAGCCATAAAAGGCTTTGCTAAGCGAACATTTATATGCAGCTTGGAAAATACGGTCTTCTGGAGCGGTTTGCCTTCTGAACTCTGGCTGACATCCTCTTAGACGACTTCTTTTTAATTTTCATACTTCGGAATATGAAATTTCGGGAAGTTGTACACTCCAACCTAAGCGACTTAAAATTACAAGTGCTTTAAGCTACCGCAAGAAGGCGCCTTTTACAACACAAAATATGTTTAATGGCTAAATGGCGTCTGCAGAAGGTGAATTTAAATTTGGTTATAATATGTTCGTGTTGAACTTCCTCTATGGTGAACTGACAAAGGAATTTAAAGGAATTAAGTTGTCAGGCATCGTTTGACCTGTCTTTTCTCGAAAAATTTGCATGTGATATAGTTTAGCGTGTCGCGTCCATTGTTTCCTGGGGAAGATTTAGAAGAAGAGAAGGCGAGTTCATTGACCGAACTGTATTTAGGCCGGAGTTTCGGAAACTTCCCTGTTTCTATCATCAGGGTGCTGTCACTGCTGGTCTTGAACCCCGCATCCTTTCCGTCTACCTGGTATTATAACCGTGCTGGGCTAACGAACTTTGGCTTGACTAGCCGTGCTTATTGGTCTCCCCTTCGTCGGCCGGCCGGCTGTTTGGCCGCTGCTGCCCTTGCAGGCGCGCCGGTGAGGCAGTGCTCCGTGCTGGTCACGTGACCTCTCGTTGGTTCCCCCCGTTTTCCCGTGGGCCTCGGCTGCCGGCTTCTCGTGTGGTTGCGCACCTGTCCAAAACGACTCGGGCCTTGCGCGTAGCGCCTGGTAGACGGCATGTAGTTCCATGACTCGTATAAGTCTGTCAGTCGAAAACCAAAATCCGAACATCATTCTGACCATCCTTTCACCGACTCGGCTAATGACTCTCGTTTTCTCAGAGGCGAAACAGTGGTTTTGCCGTTGCGCATGTCCGCAGACCAGAGGTAATTTATCCTTGTGATTAATTACAAGCTAGTGTTCGTTCAAACTCGCGTCAGATCGAGCTGAAAACGTTCACCATACAGTTTGCAAGTGATGTTTTAGCACCAAAAGCTGGGGCTGATTATTGTCTCGTGTGCAATACATTTTGTCTATGGTGCTACCTGACTAGAATCATATCCGACGGATTCTGTCAAGTGTACACTTTGATTTTATCAGTTTCGGTTGTCTTGAAGGGACACCTTTAATACTTCGAAAAGAGACCAAAGAACAAGTAAAAAGTAATTTGGAGCCATTAAAATGGCGTACGCTAACGTTCTCTAAATATGCTGAAAGTCCAAACAATGTTTGCTGTACTCTGCAACCTGGCGACAGAGTCGCACTTTGCTGGCATCCTAGACTCGCATATCACTTTATTAGTTTGAGTGCTAGGGAGCAGTTCTTCTGTCGCCACTTTTGGCCAGATGAAAGCAAAAAAGAGTAGTAATACTCTCGCGGCTGATAAACCGTTCTTTTTCTGGGATGAGCCCGTTAATTGCGGTCCATTAGGGATGCGTGTTCGTCAAGTCGTAACAAAAGAAATATCTGGTGAACAAATTGGAGCAGTCGCCTTGACTTACTGGCCATGCGGGCTAGGAGAACATAGAGCCCAGCTGAGATGGAACGTTAGACAGTGAAAATTTAAATTTTGCTCCCTTCGGTTCTACTGCTTTTAGGTTTTTGCTATTGTTAAACTTTTGACAGAACTGCCCAGTCAGTTGCAAACCTCAATAAAACGCGATTATTCTGTTTGAACACCAAATGCTGGTACAGTCGAATAAAAGGACCAAATCTCAGTTTTTCTAGATATTCAGATCGTGACTAAAATTGCAAGCAAAGCGATAGTCCCCATCTAAGGCAAAGAGCAAAGTCTATAAGTTTTAAATCTAACGCAAGAATTATTTGGGCTTTTGTGCATTTTCCGTTAAATTTGTTGGACACTGCGTTAGCATTCCTGACAGTAACTCGTATTTGATATAAGGTCAACACCCTTGGCCATCTATTTTGAGCCTTTTCTGTGGCTGTATCTGATGACAGCTTCGAGTGAGAATCCAGAACACCAGACTAACAAGCCTCTGGCTCCAGTCACCATACTTTCTTCCACATGTCTAATCCGGGAGTATTCTGCATTACTACACCCCACAGTGTTGATAAACTCTGATGAACAATAGAACTGCACTATTTCCGACGGGTCTTCAAAGCCAATGGCTACCCGCGCAACTTCCTCAACCGGTGCGTGCGCAAAACGGACGACAGACCTAACCGCATAGAAACCTAATTTTAACGAGCGCTTCCGTATGTCAAGAACGCTTTGGAAGCCGTTGGCCGCCCTCTCGCACCACATGGGGTTGGAGTTGCACACAGACCGGAGACAACCATCAGGCGTCAGGTAATGAAATCGAAAGATCCGTTGCGACGACAGGAAAAGTCTGGAGTCGTTTATCGGACCTGGTGCGGTTGTGGACAAAACAACTACGTCGGAGAAACCGGAAGACAGCTCCGAACGAGAATGGCCGAACACGCTGCAGCGGTACAGAGAAATGACGCAAGCTCTCAAGTTGCGGCTCAAACGACGAGATCCGGCCACACATTCAAATTCGACGAGGCCGAAATTCTCGTCAGAGGTGACAAACGCGTGGGCTGCGAGCTGATTGAGTCATGGTGCGCTGACTCCCAGTGTATTAACAAGTTCAATGATCCTCCTCTTCCATACTCGGTGCTGAGACTTCGCCTAAGCGGAGTAATTAGCCACATGGTGAACACCTTTCCCAACGCCAAGGTCGGTGGGTCAGATGATCGAGCAATCATCACACCGACATCCAACACACGTGATGAAATTGCAGCAATTAACGACGCGAATGACGACAATCGAACGATCATCACACCAAGTGTAACGATCCCTTATGAAGGGGGGAGCCGTGAATATTCATAGGTATGCGGTAGCATGTCGACTGCATCCTATAAATTCTGCAGTCCCCTGTGCATGAGCCACCCGTATATGCTTTTGTCTCTGATGATGGGTTCGAGCAGGGATCCGAAACGTCAGGCTAATAAAGCTCTTGTCTTAGCGGCCATGTCTTCTTCTTCTTCTTTACGAACTCTGGTCACTCGGGTCCAGTGAGGAAAATAAGTGGAGGTCCTACTGGAGCAGCTAATTCTGATACCTTAAATGTCATGCTGATGACTCTTCGTCCTTTTGGAAGAGAACTTGATTGAATATGAAATCGAGAAAATAAATTTGTGCAAGTCGCAAGAAGAACTATACAGTACGGGGCCTATCTAATGAAATCTGATAACGGAAACTGATCCCAAAATTCCTGAACGTCTTTAACCTTGCCCAATTTGGTCGCTGATTTGATCGGCTAGTCTTCTGTCCCGTCATGGAAAACCCGTTGATCCTGGTTGTCCTCTTCCAAAATTCTATCGATTATCTAGAATCCAAATCCCGCAATGCGATGTGGAGTGGTTTGACAAAAATAACTCCCACTTACATGATTCCGCTCAAGAGCCTCTGACATATCGATCTGGTAAAACCTTTCTGTGATCCCAAGCTGTCAGACTTAAAGCAGATTTGGCGTAAAAGTGTGCGGCCATTATTTCAAGCAACAGTTCGCTCATCGGCCGCTGGCAGGCCTGCCAACCAGAGACAGGAGATTATGTCCATTCCACTCCCTTTTTGAAGGACTTCTTCTGCAGAGACAAAAATGAACATTAAGATATGAGTTGACATAAGTTCATGGCTGTGTTTCCGTTCGGGTTCTGTGCCCGGTCCACCGTTCAGTAGACCTAGGTAACATGTCTCATAAACTGTCAAGTGAAATACTAAAACATTATTTCTGTTAGAAGAAAGTACTCAGATTCGGTTGTAATGTTGATTATCGTGCAGCATAATGTCAAGATATTTTGCTCACGACAGGGCGGGGGCTTTTTCATGAGCATCGTATGCCGTAAAAAAGATTCAAAAATCGGCATGAATTTTTTATCGATTTTCGATGCCTCCACTCATGTATATATACTTTTATAGAAAGTATAAACACGAAAATGTTGTTTGTTTCAAATGTATTACTAAGATGAACGATATCTTATATTTTCAAAAAAAGTATTTTCAAATCACAAATAATTTTGGATTGATATTATCGTTTACGGTTCTTGCACCCTACGCCGGAAACCCAATTACGAAAAATAATGCATCCGTCTATATCACGAACACGACTGCACATAAGGCCTGGGAAATTTTAAAATGTACAGTACGTGACCTATCCCCTAAAATCTGATAGCGGAAACCGATGCGAGGATTTCTGGGCGTCTTTAACGTTGCGCGTTTTGTTCGCTCATCTACTTCCTTTAATAAAATGTCCTTTTTTTGTGCAGAAATTGTGGTTAAGTAGTTATATAAAGTAAAATATCAATAAATTTTAGAGAAAATGGACTTTGAAATATATTCGTGCAATTTCTCATGCAAATACATGTCCTAGACTCCATTTATGCATCTGAGTGACTTTTTCATGGAAAGAATAGTAATCTACGCTCTAGAGGTTTAAGAAACAGATTTATCCGAACTTTAAAATTTATTTTATGTCCGATGTTGACCGCGGTAATAAACCTGCTAACACAAAGGCAATTTTAAGAAGACCAACGGTTTTATCAGTTCCTAAATGTCAATTTCGCAGATCTCTGCGATTAAGTGCCCTAAAGAGCAGTAATAACACAGACAGGGATTCCTCCGTTTAAATGGGCTGACATTGTTTTGCCGTTTGGAAAATTCTACCTGATGTCACATAAATGACCACAACCAAATGGTCATTTTCAGTTTTGAACACATAAAACACTACCTGTGGTGTTGCTTAGTTTCCGTGCATACTTTATTCAGCAATAAAACGAGCAAGACATTAAGAGTTTCAGCAAAATATCAGTATTTATATGGACGCTCTGCCATGCATTTGCAATCGTAAAACTGAATCTATAAGCGTGCAAAAATAATGGAAATGGTCTCAATGTATAGAGAAACGTATGTTCCTATGTCTACGGTCGAAAAACTAGTATTTTGTAGAAACGTGAGAGAAACGGACAAAAGTGTCACATTTTTACTTGGCCTCGTCGTGCAAAAATGCAAGGGACAGAGATCCGTCAACGGAGTGCAGTGATAAAGCATTTTCTCGAGAAATAAATTATTAAGGAAAGTTTTCTTATTGGTCGAAGACATATTTGTTGCTGGCTTTCGTTGTGGACAGCCATTCTTCTCGAAAATAAAGTTTGATGTTTGAATGCGTCTTCATATGTGATCCAAACGACCATCCTTGTGAAAAAGAAAGCCCGAATATTCACTAAGTCGATAAATGCTTTCAAGAATAATCTTATATTTAGGTTCTCAACAGACAGGTAGGTTAAAATCTGTCTTAATGGACGATCGGGTGAAAACATTGAAACTCATGAAGTACTCTGTACGAACCCCTGGAAAACTGTTTTGAAATCTGCACTCAGATTTTAGGCAGTTGACAAACCGTCACATATGAAATCACACTAATAATTAAACGAGATTTAGATGTAAACTTCGCTGAAACACGATTATTAGACGTTATTTTACCTCTACTTTCATATTTATTACGTTTTTGGTATGAGAATACATTATATACACCTAAAAACGAAGTTAGCTAAATTGGAGCCATCTCTGATGTTTTCGGGATAATTTGTTTTTCAAAATAAATCGGAATTTCTAAACAACGCAACACTGCCTTTTATATACCTTAAACTGTTTTAATTCTTTTAAACTTGTACTTAACTAACTTAGACATTGGACTCATTAAATGGTGTCGGTTTGCGAGTGAGTAGCAATCATTCGTAAATTTTGACACATTTCGTGAGTTAGGTCCCTAACTGTACTTTTTATTATAGTGTCGCATTAGCCGGAGCTGAAGTCTTATAAGTAGAATTTTAAAAAGCCTTTGTCTATGCACTTTATGTGACAAAAGTACTTTTCAAACGTTTCTCCTAAAATCGCCCGTTTTTTGACGCGTGGTCTGTGTTTAGAGTGTTAGCGTCTCAAAGCCTACGCCCTCTTTTATTATCCGGGTGGTTGTTAAAGCCCGGAAAATGAAACCACTGTGTTTCAAAAGTTCAGAGGACAGTTCGGCCGTCGTTGCTGACTGTGTTCACCTTGTGGCTCAAAGCAGAGTGGACGCAGGAACGGTGACTTGTGCATGCATTTGTCGGTAAGACGTGGTTATGTAGCGCCACCTGATGGACACAGTACTGATGGAGTTGGGTTAGGGGTCAGGTTTAGGGATTTGAGCTAGGGGTTAAGGTTAGTGCTTAGGGCACTAATGTGCAACTACGCACTCCCAATAGCGTTTTTTGCATGCAACTGTTTTTCAACTATCTACTTAGCGCCATCTTTTATCTTAAGAAATTAACTTTACGAGCAAGTTTGGAGCTAACTCGCCCTTTCACCCCATAACCCCTGGAAGAAATCCAAAGTCTGCAGTTAACAATTTAACTGAGTAGACATCTCCATGCGATCTTCTTCCATTTCAAACGATTGTTCTGCGATTTCGAGGGCCTAACGATCATTGGTAAGGAAACAACGAGTATGAGCGAACTTTGTTTACACCGACGCCTTCTATACTTCCGACGAAAATGTTCTTAGTAAGTAATGTAAAATAAGAAATGACGCGCATTGCATCATTCAGGAGTAACGGAGTTATTTTGCTCGTGCAGAACAATGAGAGGTAAGATGCGGTCATCTAGCTGTTATTTAGAGTTTAGGGTTAGGGGTCAGGTTTAGGTATTAGAGTTAGGGGGCAGGGTAAGTGGTTAGAATAACTATTTTTCAACCACTCAAATTGCGACTGTGCACTCCATACAACTGTTTGACCTCGTCGCTTGTGCATAACCCGACTCCACCTGTAAAACCCCCTATGACCACCGGTCCCGTAAAACAGGTGGCTGAGATTTGTTTACTTCAGGTTGGGCTACATAGTCACATCTGGCCAATTAGTCTATATTGATAGCCGACTTTCACTGCGTCTGCAGCATTCCTTCCTCTACAAGGATCTCGAGTAATCGTAGAGACAGAAAGACCGGAGGCGGGACAGGCACTACATGGGCCCGAATCTCGGCGTAATGTCAGTGCTGCTCATATTTGGTTTTTTAAATTAGACGTATCCAAATCCTTTTTTAAGTAATTTGCTGCTAGAGCACAAAACTTCGCCTCTGACTAGAATTAGATTTGACTGTTTGGTTTCATCCAGCCTTGCCTGCTTCTGAGTTTACAAAAAATAAAGTTTAGGCATCATCTAACTGATATCGCAGGAAAGACCTGAAATTTGAACAACTGATAAGAACTGTGGACGACGTTAAATAATTGGCACTGTGCTGTGCTTCGGCCAATCTTGCTAATGCAAGATTGCTCCACGTGTGGAAAGATTGTTACATTGCCTCAATAGAACGATATTATAAGAAGAAATTGAAACAATCATTAATCGACTCCCATTTTGAACTTTCGTCGATTACAAAAAGGTTAGATATGAAAGTCCTGCTTTCCGAAATTTTTAGCGGATATTTCTTGCCGAACAGAATGGTTGAATGAATTACAGTGAGTCACCGATCTCATGAAATGTTGACTGAAATTCAGAAATGCGTTTTTGATTAGGAAGGATTACTTAAGCACGGTTGTAATACTGATTATCTTGCGACATAACCCCGTTTTATTTCGTACTCGGTAGTATGTCAGCTGCTAACTACGCTGCTTTTAAAACTTCCGCAGGAACCGTACTTAGCAAAAAAGACTACTTGTGCAGCATGCATTTTTCCCATTGGCTTTAAGTGGTCTGGAAAATTCAAACATATTATATAGAAAACCCGGACAAAAACAAGCTTTCTTTCAGTCGTTTGATAGAGAATCACGTCACCGTTATATTTTGTACTCAAAGAAGTAGTATAATAAGTTTTAAAAATATTTCTTATTATGAGTTTTTTCAAGACCGCGCAATGTCCGTTCATATAGCATCATAGCTCTCCGTTTACACCTGCTCCTCATAAAATGCACAACATAGTCCGCATCCGTTGAAACTTTTACGGGCTCTGTATTATATCTGTTTAAAGGCATAAAAGAGTATGTGATTTTCCTTACGCGGAACACATGCACCTTGTAGACTGAAACCACTAAGTGCCAATGCAGTGACTGATCGGGCTCCAAATTATACGGCAATTAAGAAACATTTTTAAAACTCAACTGTACCCCTTCTTCAAAAATAAAATATGAAAATGACATGATTCTCTATCAAACGACTGAAAGAAAGCATACTTTTGTTCGGAGTTTTCATAAAATATATTTGAATTTGCAAGGCCATCGAAAATCAACGGGAAAATGCATGCTACAAAAATGGTCATTTTTGCCAAGTACGTTTCCTGCAGAAGTTTTAAAAGCAGTTTATCCGGCAACTGACATTTCGCCGAGTCCGAAATATTACAGGATTATGGTGCAGGGTAATTAGTATTACAACCGCGTCTAAGTAGTCCTTGCTAATCAAAAACGCACTTCAGAATTTTAGCCAGCATTTCATGAGATCGCTCACCAACTGTATACTGCTGCGGCATATTTGACGCATTCCTACGCACGTTTCAGTAGTGCCATTAACCAACATCTAGACTTGTGTTTCCTCACTATTTTTCCTCCGTGTGCGCTTTCCGCGTGCGATTTCTGCTAACCAGTTCAGACCCAAATTTATATATTTTAATCTTTTCGAAAACTAATGTTTGGGCTGATGGATTACGGCCAAAGCATTCATAACAAATCACCAACCAAGTACATACAGCCTCGCTTCGAATTATTCACTTCAAGTCAGCGCAACAATTTCTGAGGAAGGCTGGGGGGCCACTAATGAACGAAACATCTCGTAGATCTGCCACACCGGCAGAGTATTGGGGTAGCAGGTGTCTGAGTTTTTAAGTAGTACCTGTGCGGGCAGTAGGGCGAACCATACGGAAGGATGCCTGTTATGCGGGAGTTTTCGAAATAAACAATGGTTGACCTAACTCGAGAAAAGTGATGACGGGAACGTATGTGATCATTACGGTGTATCTTAAACTTTGTGCAGTTTGCGCATCCACCATCTCCTTTCCAAGCGATGTCTTTTGTTCATGCAGAATGTTTCGAAGTAATTTTATCAGGCGATCTGTCTACAAAATTGAGCGTAAATTTACGTTGCCTTGCATTTAAGGGATTCCCCATTTTAACGGACCTCACAGACTGCGTTTGCGCTTCTGTGCCTGTTTTTCTACGAGAGAAAAGTAATCTGAACTGGCGAATTCTACCAAACTGTCTGTTGTCCACTTGAAATTTCTTTTTATCGTTAGCTTGAATGAGTGAGACAGTGTGTAGACACAGAGTACTTTTAGAAAACTAGACGATTTGGGGTTCCGAAAATTCGGGTCTATAAAAATGTGTGCTTTTATGTTCTAGAAAGCAGTATTAGCGTCTAAAAGCGATATTTTCCTTTAACGTATCCATATTTTCCTGGCTTGTGGGAATATCTCATGAGTAACTGCATCCAGTAAAATACCTTTTGTACAATCCAAATTCAGCCAATACGATATTTCAAAACAGAACGGCCAGAACATAAGTGGGCTGAATGATTTGCTAGAATCTTAATGCACATTCCGTTGTGTATTTCTAAGTACAAAACAGAGCCTAGAAATAGGCACGAATAATTAAAATGGTTCCAGTTTAAAGAGAAAAGTAGGTTTTCTTGCCTGGGCAAAAATTTTTTTATTTTTTAAGGAAGTGAAATGTTCAGCGAAACGTTTTATTTTTTTCCTTAGAACTCGTCAGCAAAATGCCTTATTAGATCGCGGTTTAAAGGGATATTGTTTACAAGTTTTTCCGCTGATTAAGAACATGTCCATCGCAGACTTTCGTTCTGGGTGTCTGTTTTTTTCAGGAATGAAGTTCATGTTTGGATGAATCTACATCTATGATGCAAACGCAAATTAACATCTGCAT
>CACRXP010000071.1:1276823-1315899 GCA_902702965.1 Spirometra erinaceieuropaei
CTTTCTAGCCGCTGGCAAATGTCACACCCTGCAAAACATGACTGCTTAATCATTATGAGTGTTTCCATTGATTTTCAAAGCCCTTATCAATTCAAATGTGTTTCATGGAGAGTACGATTAAAAATATCCTGTCTTAAATGAACTTAGTAGATGACCACGTCTCCTTTGAAATTATTACTAAAAATGAAGATATCTTTAGGGTTTAACAAACACCTTACAATTATCGCATAATCATGGGCCCGATCTGCCGCTGCGCTTGTGTTTGGTATTTGGAGTCTATAATCGGTATACTTTCTATGTATGAAAAATCATGCACTTTTCTATGACATTAAAAATGCACCGTAACATGATCACAATGTTTTGGAATGAGTGTGGACTATGTTTTACGTCTCATGACAAACGTTAATTAGCCAACCAATGCGATGAGGAGGAAAGACGCTAGCTCTCAGGTGAAGGCTCATTCTACGGAACCCGGCCATATTTCCAAGTTTCAATAAGCCGAAATACTTGCAAGAGCTGACAACCGCGTGAGCCGCGAGCTGCTCAAGTCATGGATCTCAGGCCCGCAATCCATCAACAAGCGTAATGACCTCCTGGTACCGTGTTCAGTGCTGAGGCATTCCCTGAGCAGGGGAATTAATCACGTGGGAAGGACGCTGGCGAGCAACAATCCCTGTAACAGCGGGCCGAATGGCTGAGCAGTCATAACGCCAACATCCAACACGGATGATGGAGTTACTGCCATTAACGACTTGAACCTGGACTTACGAACCATCGTCGCCTCGATTACGACCACCAGCGGTGATCGCGTGAGCTGTTAACTATAGTACCTATGTGGCCCCACGGCAGCTGTGTACTATAAATACTGCAGTCATTCTGTCTCCACTACCTTTATCCGCAACTTTCCTTGATGATGGGTTCGAGTGAGAATCCGAAACGTCAGGCCAATAAATTTCTTGTTGCAGTGATCGCTTCTTCCTCTTCTAAATTGCTACCTGGAAATCGCCTGTTCGCTTCTGTTGGCAGGATTTTGTTTGATTTCAATGATAGAGACGTTTCGGGCTAAGTGCGCAGCATTTAAGACGTCCAAAAATTCTCATAGCACTTTCTGCCATCAAGTTCCGTGAAGTAGGTCACGTACTGTCCTGTATGTAATCGGAATAACCGGTTATGACAATCAGTGCATTCAGCTGTCACAAGAGCATTCCCCGCGGCGAATTTACGCGTATGTTTCACAAACTCTCCCCTCCTACGTTTGGGAGGTAAAGACAGACTACCGTTGGAGGCCACATCAATGTGCATCTACTCATTCACTTGCTCCTGTGGAGCAGGATACATCGGCCGTACAACGAGACGCCTGGTAAAGAGGGTGCGTGGACATATGCCCGCCTGGCTAGGCAGAGGTGAGACCCGATCGGTTTCGAGTTCTATTCTCGCACATTTAATCGATACGGATCACCGAGTCGATGCCAAGGAAGCATTTCAGGTTGTCTATCGGACACCAACAAGCTTCTCTAAAGGCCTTCGCCAACGGATACTAGCAACGGCCGAGGCAGTGGCAATACGGCTAACGAATCCGGTGCTATACTGTCAGAAAACCCTGACACAAGCGCTCTCTCTGCCGTGGCCAGCGCCAACCTCACGTGATGACGACATGCCGCCTCAAATCCCTGATTACAGTGATGGGTACTCCGTGTACTCAATCCAAGAGCATCACTCAAAATCTGAAGACCATGTGATTTTCTATCAAAGAAGCAAAAGAAAGCATATTTTTATACATGTTTTTATAGAATGCATTTTAATATATAAGACCATCGAAAATCAATGCGAAATATGCATGCTACTTAAGTAGTCATTTTTTACCGATTGTGGTTTCTGCGGGAGGTCCTAAGAAGTGTATTCAAAAGTCGACATCCCGCTGAGTTCGAAATGCTATATAATTATGCTGCATGCTAATCAGTATTACAACCCCACTTAAGTAATCCTTCCTAATCGAAAACGCATTCCAGAATTTCGGCCAACATTTCATAAGATCGGTCACGCACTGTAGTTAGCAACAGTATGAACACGGTTTGTGGTTGTGGATATCGGTAAGCCACTTTAAAACCTTCTTAAAACAACAGAATTTGTAGACAACGTAATGTCGCAGAAGTAAATGGAGAAACTAAATGCCTTTTTTGCAGATTTTAGTTGGACGCGGAAGTAAGTACCTCCCCCGTACTACGGGCGGACTTTCTTGAGAGAGAGAGAGGAATGCTTTATTTTGAAAATAGCTTTCAAAACGTTCAGCAAAAACGGTTTTCCAGTACACAGTGATTACCATAGAGATAAACAGGTTTTGGACAGGTGGATATAATTATATATGAAGAAAAAAGGACTTTAAGGTGCAAGATCGAGTTTTAGTTTTTGTTTTTCAGCATCTTTGCAGGTGAGATACCGGGCTAGAAATGGCAGTATGGAATTCTGATAAGCCGAAATGTGACAAGGGACGCGGCGGAAGCATCGACGCATGGGGCGTAAGGATTTCGCAGCCATTAACTCATTATGAAGGAGATGGACGGTGTCATTCAGAATTCGGTCAGCAAATTGCTCCACCGTATTGAAGTGTCGCTGCACGATGATATCAACTAAAATATGATAGGAAACACCAGCAGCAGAGGCGAGCATTCGAAGGACACGTTTAAAAATAATTAGATCTTTTTTAAGTAAAGCTGGAAAAATAACTGGAGAACAATAAAGAATGAGTGGAAGAATACAGCCACCTATGAATCGCCAGATTATGGACTGGGGTGTATGATATGAACGTAGACGACGAATGTAATAAACAAGTTTTTGAATTTTTGTTAAAAGTGTTTCCATATGAAGAGAGAAAGAGCGATTTGAGGACAAAGTAACACCTAGGTACCGGAAAGAGGATACCTCATTGGGAAGAATATCCAAAGGTTCAGGAATGGAAGAGGGCCGCAATCGAAACAAACACTGTACTGATTTCTGATTGTTGAGTAGGAGTCCATTATTCGACGACCATGCGGAGACGTGATCTAATCCATCCTTTAAAGACTGTAGGTGAGTCAGGTTTTTGAGTGGGTGGCCTACGACCATGTCATCGGCATACTTAACATACAGGCAGTCGTTTGGTGATCTCAAATCATCAGTATGAACATAGAAAAGATGAGGGGATAAGATGGAACCTTGTAGAACTCCACAATCATTTGGAAGAATAGCAGATTTTCTCTTTCCCGACTGGACAAACTGTGTGCGGAAGGAAACATAATCTCTAAGCCAAGAAACAACCCAGCTCGGAGCGTCACACGCAGCTGCTTTGGTCAGTAGGAGTTGGCGCGGAATAGTATTGAAGGCGGATGAATAGTCGAGAAAAGCACATGCATATGCACGGCATCCCTTGTCTAAGTCTATCATAGCTGAATGGACAACTAAAGCAACAGCATCCAAGGTGCTACGCTTTGCCTCGTATGCAAATTGTAGAGGATCATTAAAATTGACGGAGGAGTGCTTAAGGCAATCTAATGCAACTCGTTCAGTAAGTTTCAGGAGTACAGAAGAGCAGGCAATAGGACGGAAAGATTTAGGAGCAAAAGTTAAAGATTTTTTAGGGATTGGAGTAATTCTTACTGTACGCCAGGCGTCAGGAGTCTTGGACTCTATGAAGGATAGATTAATAAGGTGGGTCAAGGCGGGAGCTATCTGCGAACAGCAAGACTTAAGGAGAAGAGGAGAGACACCGTCCGGCCCAGCCGCCGTTGACCCGCGAACCTTTTTGAGATGTTGTTCCACTGTTGTCACAGTCACAGGAGTAAAGTCGCATGGTGGTAGGTAAATTTCGTTTGGGCGAGAATGGGAGTCTTTAGAAGTACAGATAAAATTTCGATTTAAAGAGTTGAAAGCCACATCAATGGATTAAGTATATTACGTTGACCAGTGAGACGCTTGAGATTCCTCCACAGTTCAGCATAAGAAAAGGAGAGGAGGGGGTGGATGAAGTAGAAAAAAGTTGACTGACAAATAAACCGTTAAGTCTGGCGATTTCGTTCTTTATTAAAACATTGATATCCTTCACCTTGTCACGCTGATCTAGTTTGTAGAAGGCTTCTTTGCGACGTCTCAAGTGTTTGAGGTATAGTGAGGAGATTCTGTCAAGCCTGACTATAACAGTTTCACGGGGACGACAAATATCAAAAATGTGATTCAAAAATACCGTAAGATTGTTAGAGCCTGTTATGCTGGAGTTTTTGAAATCACTAATAGTTGACCTAACTCGATAAAAGTGGTGAAGGGAACGTATATCATCATTACGGTGTATCTTAAACTTTGTGCAGTTTGAGCATCCACCATCTCCGTTCCGAGCGATGTCTTTTGTTCATGCAGAATGTTTCGAAGTAATTTTATCAGGCGATATGTCTACAAAATTGAGCATAAATTTACGTTGCCTTGCATTTAAGGGATTCCCCATTTTAACGGACCTCACAGACTGCGTTTGCGCTTCTGTGCGTGTTTTCCTACGAGAGAAAAGTAATCTGAACCTGCAAATTCTACCAAACGGTTTGTTGTCCACTTGAAATTTCTTTTTATCGTTAGCTTGAATGAGTAAGACAGTGTGTAGACACAGAGTACTTTTAGAATACTAGACGATTTGGGGTTCCAGAAGTTCAGGCCTACAAAAATGTGTGATTTTATGTTCTAGAAAGCAGTATTAGCGTCTAAAGGTGATATTTTCCTTCAACGTATCCATATTTTCCTGGCTTGTAGGAACATGCCATGAGTAACTGCACCCAGTAAAATACATTTTGTACAATCCAAATTCAGCCAATACGATATTTTAAAACAGAACGACCAGAACATTAGTGAGCTGAATGATTTGCCAGAATCTTAATGCTCATTCTGTTGTGTATTTCTAAGTACAAAACAGAGCCTAGGAATAGGCGCAGATAATTGAAATGGTTCCAGTTTAAAGAGAAAAGTAGGTTTTCTCGCCTGGACAAAAAAATGTTTTTTTTTATTTTTTAAGGAAGTGAAATGCTCAGCCAAACGTTCTATTTTTCTCAATAGAATTCGTCAGCAAAATGCCTTATTAGATGCGGTTTAAGGGGATATTGTTTACAAGTTTTTCCGCTGATTAAGAACATGTCCATCGCAGACTTTCGTTCTGGGTGTCTGTTTTTTTCAGGAATGAAGTTCATGTTTGGATGAATCTACATCTATGATGCAAACGCAAATTAACATCTGCATAAAAAGAACGCCGAACTGTGCTCTGCTTCGGCAAGGGCTCTCAAAAGATATCTCATCCAGGGCGTTTCCTTAAGCGCATCGGATAAAACATACATCTTTGGACAGTCAATTTGGAACATTGGAACTCAACGGACTCCATCACAACCACCATCGCCACCAAAATCCATAAACTAATTTTTCGGAAAAGAAATTTTTCGTGATACACAAAAGATGGTGCACTTTCAATTGCGCCTGCCAATTCTATTCCAACTTCTTTATCCTTATCTGGTCTGTCGACATGTGACCCTTTAAAAATTCTTATTGCAGTGATAACATTGTCACCGAAATTAAGTCCATCTCAAACGACGCAAAAACGGATAAAATTACAGAAAATTCTTGTGGAACCACTATCAATCCCTACTTAGGGCGTAGATGGTTGACTAACCGCCAAACCGGATACTACAGTAGTTCTAGGGGAATATTTGTGTACAAACGGCAAAGCATTGCAACCACCACGGTTACTATGCCAGTCGGTAAGCTGGTACAACCAGTCCGGTCCTGAAAACTGACACCACTTCGGTGGCCCATCTCGTAGAGTGTTGACCGGAATTCTGAAATTCGTTTTGGGGAAGAAAGGATTACTTAAATGAAGTTGTAATGATGATTATCGTGCTTCAAATATTGTGTGCATCTACTATGCCACGCTTCATTAGACCATGACTCTTGCAGCCTGGTGTGCGTTGACAGTTCAGTTTTCTTGACTAGGTCTTGACACCGAGCTCAGACGGGACAGGAGGAGGGAGTGCGTTAGATGCTGTACAAGTCCGCCATCACCATAAACTAAGTCACGCACAAGCCACCGTGCCTGATCTCACCTTGCTGTGAAGCACATGGTGTACATAGTCGAAGACGACGGTGGAAATGACACCGTGCAACATAATCCGACTTTATTCCAATCACACCCGGATCCGGCCTTTGAAGGCTTTTCTTTCTAGCCGCTGGCAAATGTCACACCCTGCAAAACATGACTGCTTAATCATTATGAGTGTTTCCATTGATTTTCAAAGCCCTTATCAATTCAAATGTGTTTCATGGAGAGTACGATTAAAAATATCCTGTCTTAAATGAATTCTGGTAGAAGACCAAGTCTCCTTTGAAATTATTACTCAAGATAAAAATATCTTTAGGGTTTAACAAACACCTTACAATTATCGCATAATCATGGGCCCGATCTGCCGCTGCCTTGTGTTTGGTATTTGGAGTCTATAATCTGTATACTTTCTATGTATGGAAAATCATTCACTTTTATATGACATGAAAAATGCACCGTAACGGGATCGCAATGTTTTGGAATGAGTGTGGACTATGTTTTACATCTCATGACGAACGTTAATTAGCTAGCCAATGCGATGAGGAGGAAAGACGCTAACTCTCAGGTGACGACTCGTTCTACGGAACCCGGCCATATTTCCAAGTTTCAATAAGCCGAAATGCTCGCAAGATCTGACAACCGCGTGAGTCGCGAGCTGCTCAAAGCATGGTTCTCAGGCCCGAAATCCATCAACAAGCGTAATGACCTCCCGGTACCGTGTTCAGTGCTGAGACATTCCCTGAACAGGGGAACCAATCACGTATGGAGGGTGCGGGCTAGCAACAGTCTTCGTAACTGATAAAAGCGAACAGGCGAGTCCCAGGTAGCAGTTCAGAAGATGAAGATGCGATCACTGGTACCCTATTTCGTATTGCGATTTTCCCTGTGCAGGAGAATCAGTCACGTGGGGAGGGCGCGGGTGAGCAATTATCACGGCGACAGTGGCCAGTTTGCCGAGCAATCGTCACACCAGCATCCAGCACGGATGACGAAATCGCGGCCATTAACGACTCGGACTCGGACCGCCAAGCCACCGCCGCATCAATTACAACCCCAGCGGCGATTGCGAGAACTGTTAATTGCAGTGCGCATACGGTCCCACGGCAGCCACGTGCTATAAATACTGCACTCCTGGTGTCACCTTCACTTCTATCTGCGAATGTCTCTGATGGTGGATTCGAGTGAGAATCCGAAACGTCAGGCAAATAAACTTCTTGTTCCAGTGATCGCATCTTCATCTTCTGAGTCTCTGTAACAGCGGGCCGAATGGCTGAGCAATCATTACGCCAACAGCTAACACGAATGATGGAGTTGCCGCCATTAATGACTCGGACCGAACTGAAGAGCCATCATCGCTCCGATTACGACCCCCAGCGGTGATCGCGAGAACTGTTAACTATAGTACCCATGTGGCCTCACGGCAGCTACGTACTATAAATACTGCAGTCATTCTGCTTCCACTACTTTTATCTGCAACTGTCCCTGATGATGGATTCGAGTGAGAATCCGAAACGTCAGGCCACTAAACGCTTTCTTCCAGCGATCGCATCTTCTTCTTCTGAACTGCTTCTTGGAACTCGCCTGCTTGCTTTTGTTGGCGGACAGGATTTTGCTTGATTTCGGTGGTAGACCGTTGCGAGCAAAATGTGCGGCATTTAAGACGTCCGAAAATTATCATATCACTTTCTGTCATCAAGTTCCATAAAGTAGGTCACGTACTTTACTGCACGTAATCGGAATAACCTGTTATGACAACCAGTCCATTCATTAATTATCAATGATGTCTTAAAACCTAGTGAACATGAATTTGCTCAAATTACAGGACTGCAAGGCGCGGTACGAAACGAGAATAGGTACTTTAAAATGATAGGCGGTCTTGCGCTAGATCCCAGGACGGCATCTACTCCCCAGGTCTAACTCTAACCCCAAACTTAACACCAACTCTGGCTATAACACCTACCCTAACCCTTATCTTCCCTAGGGTTTGGAAAAAAGCTAGCTGTTTATCGCAGGGCACTTATTCCCCTGTCCGATTTAAGGTCCCACATTGGCAAGCTTTCTGTGACTTAATGTATGCAGGCTATTTTGACACGTCATCCACTGCTCCCGGTCCTATTGACGCTGCCTTGGGCGAGAGAGGGAAAGACGCAGTAGATGTAGCGCAAGTCTGCCATCATTGTTAACAAGCTCACGCACAGCCCAGCGTTCCTGCGCCCACTTTGCTGTGAAGAGCACGATGAGCGACGTTGGTAACTTTAGTCGAACTATCATTTTCAATTGTAAGAGTGTTCTTGAAAGCACTTGCCGAGTAAACCGTGCCTTAACATTGGGCGTTGCGTGTCGTATTTGTTAATCAAACCCCCATTATCAAGTCAAACAGGCTTTCGGTAGGTAGACCTATGATTGGTATGTTACTGTTTGGGTAAAAAAGGCCTCTCCCAGGTTTTCTGTCAAAGGAACCAGCTTCTGCTGAAATTTGCTTTTAAACGGTACATGACAGCTCGACCGTCGTTCCCGAGGACGTCTACCGTGTGCCCCAAACCAGAGAAGGTGCAGAAACGAGGAAATTAGTTTATTGTGGCAACGGACTTTCGCTGCACCTACTTCACTCCATCATCCCCCACCCATCTGAGCCCTAACATAAAAACAGTGTCAAAAAGACTGGAGATAGAGTCGGCTCAGTGGATGACAGGGCAAAGCAGTCCGACTGCGCGTATCACACACTGCTGGCCGACGCGCGATGGACTCGGATTTCATAAGACGAGATAGTGGATCGGATCGGGTCCCAACTAAGTGAAAATGCCGTAGAGGCTACATTAAAAAGGGAACAATTGTAGCCCGACTCTCCACTCTGAGAGGAAGACTCGTCAGTTGACAGTCCTTCAAGCCACGGTTTTGGTACACTGTGACAGTTTAAGAGCGTGTAAAATTCCTGTGCTGGGTGGATTATGTGCTGAGAGAGTCAACCTCATTCTTTCTTCCGTCTCCTATGCCCTAGGCATTTGGCTGAAGCGGCCTCCCTAGAGATGCTGATATCACGCGAAGTGGCCGACGGAGCTAAGCAGCCGTCGCGATCTCACGAGGGGGGGAGCCTGTTCGAATCTCATGTGTCTTAGTGTCACACGGAGAAGGAGCCGAATATCCTGCACCCCACTTAAGCAATAGGTGTTGATTACGTGCCTGTAGTGGATGACTTGCGATGGATTGGTGTGTGGTGTATGTGCTAGTTAGGAAAAGTATGTTAATACGGCTTAACCGGCGGTGTTTCGCTGAGGTTTTCATAAATGCACATGCAGTGCGTGACCTATCTCATGAAATGTTGGCTGAAATTCTGAAATGTGTTTTCGATTAGGAAGGATTACTTGGTGGCGGTTGTAATACTGATTATCATAAGGCATACTCTTATAACATTTTGGACTCGGCAGGGTGTCAGCTTTAAAATGCACTTCTTTTCGATCTCCTGTAGAAAGCGTGCTTGGGAAAAAATGACTACTTATGTAGCATGCATTTTTCCCATTGATTTTCGATGGTCTTGGAAATTCAAATATATTTTATAGAGACCACAAACAAAAATATGCTTTCTTTTAGTCAATCAATAGAGAATCACGTCTTCTTTATATTTTATACTTAAGGAAGGAGTATAATTAGGTTTTAAAAAGCTTTTCTAATTGCCGAAAAATTTGGATCCTGATCATTCGTTGAATTAGCGCTTAGTAATTACATTCTACAAGGCGCATGCGTTCCGCGTAAAGAAAATCCCATATTTTTCTATGTCATTAAAGAGGTATCATACAGGGCCTATAAAATTTTGCAATGGATGAGGACCATTTTGTACATTTCATGAGGAGCAGTGGTAAACGGCCAGGTACGATGCTATGTGAACGGACATATCGCGGTCTTAAAAGGTCTCATAAGTAGAAACTTTTTAAAACCTAATTATACTCCTTCCTTAAGTATATAATATAAAGAAGACGTGATTCTCTATTGATTGACTAAAAGAAAGCATATTTTTGTTTGCGGTTTCTATAAAATGTATTTGAATTTCCAAGACCATCGAAAATCAATGGGAAAAATGAATGCTACATAAGTAGTCATTTTTTCCCAAGCACGCTTTCTACAGGAGATCGAAAAGAAGTGCATTTTAAAGCTGACACCCTGACGAGTCTAAAATGTTATAAGAGTATGCCTTATGATAATCAGTATTACAACCGCCACCAAGTAATCCTTCCTAATCGAAAACACATTTCAGAATTTCAGCCAACATTTCATGAGATAGGTCACGCACTGTATGATCGAATAGACCCATGTGACAACTGAATACACATCGGCAGTGCGAGCAGATGGAGCGAGAGCGGCGGGTGTATGTTGGCGCTTCAGGCGTTAGTACGCCGATCTCGATGCGATGGAGTCGCAAGTGACCGAACAGGCCGACGCTGGATGGGAAGGTGCGATCTCAATGAGGATAGGTTGGAATCGAGTTCGCATAACTGGTATTGGGGACGGGATAGTAAGTGTGAGCCTGTCCTGGTGTCGGTAGTGTCCTAATCAGTAGTGGGAGTGGGAGAAGCGGTAGATGTTGCCATTACTACGAGGGTTCTTGGTGTAATGATGGAGATGGTGGTATTCGGCGACTTCGGCGACATCGGGCATCAGAAGTGCCTGTGATGGTGGTGGTTGACGTCAGGGATGTCGATGTGGGTCGTGCGGGGGTGGCAATGAGGCTTTTGGGGAGGCAGCAGGTTTAGTTATCGGTTTATTTTTGCACTGGGTCTAATCGATATGTGCGCGGAGTGTACGATGACAGTGTGAGCGTGTTAGACGGCCTTGGAAATCGATGTTGTGGACCGGGGGTGTCTGTGACCAGCGTGTCGCTCTTTTGAGTCTGGAAGTGGTGATCGGCTTGGCTACTTAAACTGTTGCCCCAGTCTTCCCCGCACCTCTCCAGGCCTACCGGTGTTGGGCGAGGTACCCCCCGTCCCAGATTTCCATGCTGATTCGTAGATTCTTGGGAGGAAATGTTCAGTGTCCTTGCGGCGAAGTTCCTGTTTTCCGTGTCGGCGAACACCTTTTGCAACATCGTCGTAGAATATTCGCTTAAATAGGCGCTCAATGTCGCGGGAAAAACTGACAAATTTCCTTTGTGCATGAATTTATGGACATTCCTTTGGTCGGCAAACGAAAAAGCCTAATTTTTAGACAATAAAAAGTTTTTTTCCTCTCTACCTAATTTACGGCCTATTCGGTCCTTCCCTAATGCGTTTCATTGGGACCATTAACATAAAATATAACGCGAGTTTTATTTTGCATTTAGAGTCCATATCATTTGGCGATGAAGTATCCGACAGCTACAATGATAAACCAATGAAAGCATCGTTCACTTTCGCTTCTGCACAGATAGCAGTCGTTATTTTAAGGTAACGTTTAGGACAACTGTATTTGGTCGTTAATTTTCGATGTTATAATAAAAATTCTGTCGCACTTTTTACGTAACTTAAGTGCAAAACGGCGCATTATTAGATTTAAAAGAGCGGAAGCACTACTGCCTTCTTGAAAACGATTTGTTTTTACACTATATTTCGCCAAAGCGATACGAGAACAAGAATCGATTTTTACCGTGAAGATTGTTTTTAAGCAAGTAGGTTTACTTTAAAATGTTCCTTGATATAAGAATCAACTGAGGTCTGAAGAACGGTTATTTTTATCGTTAGATGACAGGTTTTCCGGTGATTCAATACCATGCGTCATAGAAGGGTTAATTAGGCCTCCCAGTGGGTTGATCGGCTTCGACTCATTTGACTTTCGGTAGCTGTGGCCCACCGGTTACAGGATACGTTAACCAAATGAAACGGTAGTCCTTTTTCCACTGAATCAAAACACGAAAAATGGAACTCCTCGCAATAAAGGTGGTTTTGCATTAAATTCCAGGAAGGGTACTTGTCCCCGCGTCCTAACCCCAACCCACACCTTGACTCTAACCTTAATCTCCCTGCCATTGCTCAAAAATGAGCTTATATTCGACCAGTTTTGTAGCTTCTGTGCCTATGTGCATTCCAGCTTTGAATAGCCCTTTTGTGTATACAAACTATCGGCAGATATCAAGCCTTCATAGACTTTAACTGAGAGCGTAGTTAACGATCAGTAAAGCTCCGCGCAGTTGGGGCGATATTTCAATACCTTCGGTTAACGCATCCATTTTAAAGAGTTTATACGCAGAGGGAGAAGAAGTTGAGAAAATCTGATTTGCTAAAGTTCATTAGACTCCTTTAGGATCGAGTGAAATCAAACGAGTGACCTGCTAAAACGTAAAAGAATCTGTTCATCAGCAGGATCTCAGCTTAAGTTTTATGTTTGTCTAAGAATTCACTGTTACCCAACGGCAGTCGTAAAGAAGCAGGTCTTCAACTACTGCTTATTATAAAACCGTGGACACTGAAGAGTCTAAGTCTCTGAAATCGGCATTTTTCCAAATCTTTATATGCTCAAAAGCAAACGCAGTAGATCTGGGTAACAATATTCAATTATGGAGAAACGTTAAAAGGTGGGCAGATACCTCATTGGACAAATAATTATGTGAACCTTTATTCCCTCAGGGTCAAAAGCTAAGGAAGACACAATTTCCTACAAAGTTACTACAGGAAATGAAGCCGAGGCGCCTTATTGTTACGAACTAGTGGCAAAATTTAGAACGACATACCAAATGAAAACTCTGCGCATTACTAGAGGGCTAATTGTACCTCGCATAGGACGGAGGTAGGTGAGCGGACGGATGATAGGCTGGAAGTTAATGTTCCTCCGTGTTTCTGTAGTTAGCTTAGAGTATGTTTCATTTTAATCAACACACAAATCTAGTATGGGCATAATTTCAGTTGAAAACCTAGCTAATAAATGCAATGAGTACTCTGAGCTCTTTGGCGCCTGCTTCAAAGGCAGAAACCTTGGCAGGAAATGACGCAAGATGCACAGCGTTTAACGGAAATCAGGACTTGAAATTGCATTGCCTATTGCACTGACAGCGTTTCCTTTTTGTGGGTTGACTAGCAGGCAACCTAGTGAAGACAATTTCAACTGATTTTGTGAATATACAACAGAGGGAAAATCCTAAAATGACCGTGCCGACAGTTCTACGGTGCATCATTGACTAGAGTGACAAGTATCATCGTGCTCTTGCACACAAATCCTACCCACATATCATTAAAGATCATTCAAACCCGCTCTAGTTATTCACCATTGACTCTGGCGTTTAGATTGGACCAGTTGATGGGAATATTCGAGCCAGATATAGCCCTCGCTGATTTTTTCTGCAGAGAGCGATATAATGTCTGAAATTTGTATAACTTCATGGAAAAATCTTCTAAAACCGACCCGAATGTGCCATCAGAAATCACAAATAATATTAAAGAACCTTTGAGTAAATAGAAGCGCAAAAACATTCAGTGTGGTACCATATAGATCAGAAACAAACAATTTTAAAATGACGCGAAATGCCAAAAATTCAAACGTTCGTAAGCTTGCAGAAGTGCATAAAGTCTGTTTAAACATCACGACATAGCAGCATTTAAAAAGCGTTTTATATAGTCCTGAGCTAAAAAGATGCTGGAAACTAGTCATCTGCCCACTGTTTGATTATGTATTCCAGAATGGTGTTACGAGAATTTGATGCAGATTTTTTGATTGCATTGAACGAGATAGTGATTGACGGAAGGAAAATGAGTTCGCTCGGTTTTGCGGATAGCAAACTTACCATTGCTTTACAGCCCATGAACGTAAAGGGCCCAGAATTTTTCGAAAATAAATTTTCCCTTTGCTGAAAGCTGTCTGAATACTAACATCCTGCCTTGCTCGACTTTCGTCGCCTAGAAATCCGTATTACTGTCTTCTGCTATTATTAATGTCCTCCGGAAGGAAAGTTCGGATAAATGTACGATTGCCATGTAGAACCATTATCAATGCGAGGTATCGCCTGACTAAACGGTAACGGCAGTTTCCGTCGAAATTTGCAGATGTTTTCTATTTTAACATCACGCTGAAACTGTTTCCACGTAAAAAAACAGACCTTATCCAGAGAACGTTAGACTATTAAACGGAAGCGAATATGCGAGTCCCCGGTTCTTGTTGCAAACTCCCGATCACTGGCACAGCACTTGTGTAAGTCTTAGCCTTCGGTCTCGTACGAGAAGTCATCATCAGAGACTATGAGAGTGCGGCGTCAAATAAGCAGTTTTGCAGTCCAAACAAAGAAGGGGGATAGGAGTGGGGGGGTGACGTTTGCGATAGGCCTGATTCCACGCCGTCTCACGGCGGCGTCACTGCAGTCGCCCTTGGCTGGGAGGTGGGTCTCGCCTACTGGCCGCGAAAAAGGAGCGCGCGTGTACATCAACTGCTCATTTGACGCCTCTGATGATGACCTCTCGTTCGAGACCGAAAGCTCGGACTAATACACCTACAGTAAGTGGGCTAATTCATGAAATCTCAACAGAAATTGCGAAATGCGTTTCCGTTTCGAAAATATTAATTAAGTACGGTTGTAAAACCAATCATCTTGCAGAATAATCCCACAGTAACTCAGTTACTACAGGATGCTGACATTCGAACTTCTTTTTGGCTGATTCCAAAAACCATACTCCGAAAAAATGGCTACTTAAGTAGCGTGCCTTTTTTCACTGATTTGGGGCCTTTAAAGATTCAAACATATTTCATAGAAAAAATGCCTTGAGAGTCATCCAGGCATCTTGTATTTCTCGCAACCGTTGCTGCGCTAGGCAGTGACATTGGTAGAAGACCGCTTTGTCCGCACTGGTTGGACGGCCGA
Organism: Spirometra erinaceieuropaei; assembly: GCA_902702965.1. Classification (NCBI taxonomy): domain Eukaryota; kingdom Metazoa; phylum Platyhelminthes; class Cestoda; order Diphyllobothriidea; family Diphyllobothriidae; genus Spirometra; species Spirometra erinaceieuropaei. Next base: position 1,291,730 of record CACRXP010000071.1, read on the forward strand.
GGCAGGCTTCGTGCAGCCTGTTCTTCTCGGTAACTGATGGCGATGTCGTTGTCGTCAAACCAGTCCTGGTGCTGGCAACGTGCGCGGCAGGGGACACCCAGGTCTGTAGAATGAATGGCGTTCCACAGTTGTCACCACCGAGTCTCCACGGAGGCGTTTTCGTCCGCAGCTGGCAGGTCTCCCAGCCGCTAGGTCAGTTGCTTGTCGAAATGTAAACGGTGGGCAGACAAAGACCACAAAGCAGTGTTCAGCTTGTCTGGGGGTCGCTTAGCTTGTGGCCTCCTACGGGCTTGCCGCCGGAGCTTTATCTTGGAGATAAAGAAGCGGTGGTCCGCCCAGCCCTCATCGTCACAGATCGCCCTGGTCACCGTCACGTCCTGCTGATCTCGCCGTAGGACGAGAACTTAGTCTATCAGCTGCCAGCGCCGGGATCAGGAGTGCAACCAGGTGGCCTTCTTTCACATCGGCAAGCGGAGGAAGGTGTTAGTCAGCAGGAGGCTTTATTCAGCGTAGGTTCGCAGGAGAGAGAGAGAGGCCATCGTCGCCGCAGCCGGCGATTCTGTGAGGACCCAGAATTTCACTCCAGACAGCGAAGTGTGCTCCGACGCTGGCATTGAAGTTATCAAGGACAATCAACATATCCGCCTTCGCCACAGACGCCAGAAAGGCGTGCAGGCCTTCGTAGAACTTGGTCTTTGTCTCTTCTGAGCCAGTCACTGGTAGGATGCAGGCGCTGATAATGACGATGAAGTTGGATTCCCGAAAACGCAGGCGGAGGCTCATCAGTTGGCCGTTGATGCCTTGCGGCAGCCGGGGATGTCGTCCCGCGATGTCCCTCCGGGTGGCAAAGACGACTACCGCATATAGTCGCCCTGCCCTGAGTCGTTCGTTCCAGAAGAAGGTATAGCCGACAACCACCTTCTCCAGTTGACCTTCTTCGGAGCACCGGGCCTCGCTGAGTGCAGCAATGTCCACCCTGTAACCGGCCAGTTCCCAAACGACTAGCTGCGTTCTCCGTTCCCGTTGGCTGTTCCGGGGATTGTCTTAAAGGGAACGAACATTCCGGGCTACCAGAGTGAGCAGACTCACACTAGCAGCCTATCGGGTGAGGCGGAGGGGGGAAGATGAGGAAGAGGAGAGGGATGAGCGAGAGTATCGTTTCTGGTTTGCTGGTTTCGACCGCAGGTATTGCAGTCTGCGAGCAACGGTCTGCGCGCAGATGTCGTGAATCCAGCATTTGTTTAGGACACCTTTTATAACCAACTCCCCCCCCCTCGGGGGTAAGAAGTGCTGTCCCAAATGGAGCTGCTTAACTGAACCAGTTGGCTGCCGTTCTGTACAATGTGTCACGAGTTGGTTTAGTAGAAGAAAGACCCAATTGGTCTGGGCCACCTATATGATTGTATGTCGCCCTCGCCGTAGAGCTTTCCGACCTCGAGGGAAACAGTAGAGAAGAGAGAAAGGAGAAGCGGAGAGGGGAAGGGAGGAGGAGAAGGCCGGAGGGGATGGTGGAGGGCTGAGGAGAGGAGCGAGGAGGAGGGTGGAGGAGAAGGGAAGAGAAGAAGGGGGAGGGACGGAGGGGAATGGAAGGAGAAGGGAAAAGGGGAAGAAGAGCATGGATACCCTTACCTGGTTCAACCCGCTGGCCGACGCGGTCACTGGAGTGTGGTTGATGGGCAGAGCCTAGCTGCCAGGAGTCACAGATGAGAGTTGACCGCCAGTTAACAAGCGTTAGGCGTAGTCACCATCTTCAAGCAAGAAAGCGACCTTCTACGACCATCACATGGACCCACAACTGGACATCCCTGCACCCCGCGAAACCATATAACATTAGGACTGTCACCTGTTCGAAGCCGGTGATCCTGAAAGTCAGCAGATTTATGGCTCCACTAAAGACACGTGAAACCTAACCCTGCAAAGCCTGCTTTACTCCAGAGCCCAGCGAAGCAGTCACAGTGTAGTCCTGTGGCCGGTTTTCGAGTGAACTTATGTCCGACTGCATGCAAGAACTATACTCCGCAAAAAATGACTACTTTAATAGCATAAGTTTTTCCCGTTGATTTTTGATGCCCTTAAAAATTCAATTATATTTCAGAGAAAGCATGCATAACAATATTCATTCTTTTACCTACTGGATAGAAACCACGTCTTCTACCGATTTCATAGTCGAAAGAAGAGTATAATCTGGTTTTCAAAAACCCTTCCAATTCCCGAACAATGTTGAACCCGACCTGCTGTAACACTTGCATTCAGGGTTTCAAAACTACAAGCCGTGTATTTTCCGTGTACGAAAAGCCATGCACTTCGTTACGGTATTAAGAGGAGACCATAGATGTTTTGGCAGATTTTGACTAATTCACATTGACCCAACTGCGACAAACTCGGCGCCTCGGTGAGAATCGAACCCACGCAGTAAGGAGAAGGCTTCAGTAAAGCCAACGAGGCCTCACCGGACGACTCGAGTTTAATCACATTTGGGTCAAGTTTACCCGCCCAACCTACTGCAACGTCTGGAATCCACCAAATCTGATACAGTAAATTGACTGCCCAAGCAGGATTTCCTAAGTAATTCACCTAGAATCCGCCACATGACTACCAGGCTCACGTAATTCGCGTCCTATTTTTATTTTTAGTCCTCAGAGTTTACGCACAGGTTACTTAATAATCTATAATAGTAGCAGTTTTCTCCTCAGGAGGATAGAGCCATTTGATCGGCGCCCATCAATTAAACATTTCTCGATTAGTTGGCTAAGGATGATATTGTAAATCGCCATTATTTTTCCTTAAAGCGACCGGTGGTACTCAGACAAATGGCATCTTTTATTGTATTTTATTGAAAATGGAAATTATTGCGTTGAATGCGGTCAGGAGTTGCTGTTGCATCATTAAACAGCGATTAATGGGCCACTTGAAATCGGCGAAATTGGCGTAGCGAGAGAAAGCAATCGATCCGTTTGAGTAGATTCCCGGTCTAACCCACAAAATATGCTAAATGCCCTAAAAAATCCTCGCCTTCAGGGAACTTACCAGATTCTTTGGTCGCGTTAATTTGCTGATGTATTCCAACTGCTCTTTGTCAAAATTGGGCTTTTGGAAGGCGTCGGAAAAATAATTCCGTGCATGCTTTGTTAGTAGCACGCGACGGAAGTCAGTACTAATTCATCAAACAGGAGACGAGGTTGACTTGGAGCCAAGGCATGCTTTAAGTGACAACAAAATCATTAAGCAGATCTGATAATTCCCTGGAAAGAAATGCTTTTTTCAAAAAAATTAAGTCCATTTCGCAGAATGGGCTGAAAACCCACTCCAGTGGACTAATGCCCTTATGCTGCCTTGATGCATTAGATGCATTGTGCAACTTCAGCCGTCCATTTGCATGCCAGCTGAATTTAGGCCTTTTGTTATCGCAGCCCCACTGACGCCAAGGGAACCGAATAAAAAACAGCTTTTAAAAAAAGCATTTAGAAATGAAACTCTAGACTAAGCAACGTTTTTATACGGTCTTCTTTCGCGTGTCTGTCCATGGTCTTTCAGAAAGAGACGAACGGATGATCGGGTCCAAAAATCGCTCAATAAAACCATTGTACCTAATTTCATTGTCAACACCTACTGTAATGTTTAAAAATCTAATTTCTTCGCACCATACAAAATAAGCAGTAAAAGTTTTGTGCTAAACCACGAGTACAAGACTTTTGCGCCCGATGCATTAACAGGATATCGGGACCAAAATTCTCCTTGTTTTTATTAATAATGAAAAGAGGGGGGTATTTTGGAACACTCCTGTTTTGTGATGAGGAACGACTAAATCTTTGACCTTGTCTAAAAGTTGCCCCGGGTAGTCTCACATACAAAGTACGCTACGTTTTATGCAATAGTGCTCTGAGGTTTCTGCCTTTAGCTGCTGTTTCATCTTCCTTGAAAAAGGCAGTGAGCAAAGACTGGATTTGGTGGTAGGAGACGAAAACTGCTAACATTTCCGCAATATACAATAGGTGGGCTAACTCATGAAATGTCAACCGAAATTCCCAAATGCGTTTTCATTTCGAAAAGGTTAATTAAGTAGGGTTGTAAAACTAATCCTCGAGCAGCATAATTCTATAATATTTCAGTTACCTCAGGATGCCGGCTTTCGAATGAACTTCCTTCCGGCTGCATGCAAAAACTTTACTCTGTGAAAAACGACTACTTCAGTAGCATGAATTTTTCTCATTGTTTTTCGGTATCCCTAAAAGTCCAATTATATTTCATTGAAAACATGCATGAAAATATTCATTCTGTTACTCAGTCGGTAGATAATTGTGTATTCTTCAAATCTTATACTCGAAGGAGGAGTCTAATTCGATTTTAAAAAACGTTTTCAATTCTCGAATATTTTTGAACCCGCCCTACCGCTACACTTGAATTCAGAGTTTCCCAGCTACAAGTCGTTTATTTTCCGCGTACGGAAAACAATACATTTCTCTACGGTATTAAAAGGAGACCATATGGGGTTCATAAAATTTAGCAGTGGATTTGATTCATATTGTTAATTTTACAAGCGACATTGGTAAATGCAGAGATATGACGTGACATGAAATATAAATGGACTTTTAGGGGCATCGATAATCAATGAGGAAAATGCATGCTACTGAAGTAGTCATTTTTTATAAAGTGGGCTTTTAATGCAGCCGAAAGGAAATCCACTCGAAAGCCGGCATCCTGAGGTGACTGAAATATTATAGACTTATGTTGCAGGCTGACTAGTTTTACAACCCTACTTAAGTAATCTTTTCAAAACGAAAACGCATTTCAGAATTCCGGTTGACATTTCATGAGTTAACCCACCTATTATAGGTGTCTTTGAACTAAATTCCAGGTGAATCACGGCTGGGTTAAGGGATGGTTGGGATTGGAGTTAAGTTCAGGGTCGGTGCATATTTTGGATCCGGAGTGGTAGCCTCCCGGGAAGTTTGCCCCGTTTACTGTGTTGTAACACTCTCAAAATAATACGTCTCACTGTCATTTTTCGTCTGTAGAAACCTAAACAGTCTTCTCGCCCAGCGGTGGAAAACCAACCACAAATCGAGGTTCTGATGGTAATAATCTGCTTGTGCAAACTAGCATGCTGTCTTTGGTTTTCCGTTTCTCGACACGTCATACTCGATGCCAAGAAAATAGATCGCGAACTAAGGTTTCATCTGCGTAGGATTTAAGAGGTTGGCAGGGTACTTTCAGTGGCAGATTAAAACATGTGTATTAGGACTTGTTATTGAATTCCAGCATGGATTCTCAATGAAACCGGGCTTTAAACTGAATCGTTGGGTAACGGTAAGTTGTGCAGCTCCACCTCGTACCCGGTAACTCCTGGCCAGTGTAATATGGAGATAGGGGTAATAGGGGTTTTGCGGGCGAGGTATCACCGTGGACAGAGAACAGACGGAATGCAATAAGACTGAAAATAAATAGATTTCCGTCTAACTCCCTCTCCTACGCCTAGATATAGCAACGGAATTGAGTCCGATAATTGAAAAATGAATATAAAACAATGTTCAATAAATAAAATGCAATGGAATAAACCGCCAAGTGCGCATTTGAAGCGGATTTGTAAACAATAGAACAGACAACCAATAGCAAAGAAGAACAGTAAGTGCCAAATAGTGCAACTACGGGAATTTACTCTGAGATGACATGATAGACATGGGTGTTAGACGAGCTGTGGAAATACACCCTAATGAGTACGAAAAATGTCAAATAATACAAATTTGATGACATATTTACATCTATGCAATACGCCCACTTAATAATGTAATATAAAAATATAGAAAAAATAAACCCGCCCATGTAAAGGTTATGTGCAAAAATGAAATACATTGATGAGCAGAGTAATAATGTTTATTTTCTCTCCTTCCAAAATACAGACCATTGTCTTTAGGTCGCAGAAACTTCAGACAACCACAGTTTGATTTGCTGACGAAAAAGAAAGAAATAACCGAAGATATAAACTTGGAAGTGGTAGAATACTCCCAAGCAAGTGGACTCCACCTAGTGTGGCAAAATGCCAGTGTAGACGCCAAATTCGTCAGCACTGAGTGCTTTACAGGCAATTGTACCAAGCATTTCAAGGATCGGACCACAGGAAAACACATAAATGGGGCCTATGGAGCAGAGTAAAACGGTATCTCTACGGAGGAGAACCAGTGTCGAGTCATGCAGTATAGGTCCATTTAGACGTGGTCCAATATCGTCTGTTGTTTGGCTTAAACAGCGTTTGCTTAGCGCTAGCGCGGGAAATATCCTTCTTGCATATTGCGGAAACATATCCGGTGCAACAGCTCTCCGTGAAAGGGGCCTGAAGAACTCCCTGAAGGCAATTTAATGAAATTTTACTGTGTTACTATTGATTATGCGAGGGAGTACGCATAAATATTCTTAAAGAGTTGAATAAGTCACGGCGTACGCGTTCGGCAATAGAAACCGTTCAGAGATGTCGAGGAAGCTAAGCATTTGTGCTCTGACCGAGGCAAAGTAAGTCAAACGCAGTTGACGATCATTACAGCACACGTCGTATAGTGAGTACTGAAATGACTCAGAAAGACATAACCACTCATTTGGGAGAAATAAGTAGTTTATGACGCACTAAATCGACAACGGAAGGCAATGCAAGTACATTTGGAAAACTAAGAAATCATGGTAGGGCACATCGGATCACAGAGAGGGGGAGCGAAAACCGAAGGTCACCTCGTGCCAAATAAATTACCATCAACATTTTGTACTGAAACAGCTCGGTGCGTGCGGTTTTGTCACTGCGCTAGATACCACACAAAGGGAGACTTCCTGTTGTTATTAATTAGAAAACTAATTCAGCTAAGTTCTGCGTTTAGATCATTGTCAAAGAACTCGGTATACTGGTTTCCCTACTTATAACGCACTTAAATGAAGGATGTTTTCTGATTAAAGTGACTGAAAAGGGTTTTAAATGAGTCCACATGAAATAGCGCCATACTTATGAACGCTATCTTAGAAAATGTTCTGTCTGTTATCGTTTTTGGTCTTTTGGATTTGAAGAAAACCTTTGTCCCAACAGAAAAAATAGGCCACGTAAATAAAGCGTCCAGGCTTACTTCAGCAACACACTAGGATGCCGGAGGTGTTCCAAACAGTCATCAGCTACAGGGCCGCGCACAATTCAGTCCTATTTGTGTCGACGAATATTAGTTGCACAGAAGAGACAACCTTCTGTAAAAGGGCCATAAATGGCAAGGTTGTTGTTAGCATTTTATAAGAGAATGCTCTGCGCTGGTGTCTTCCTGAGTGAGCGTGTCGTGGGTGGGCAAAAAACGCTCAATGGCATGTTAACGTGCCGGGGTTTACCAACTGGTTTCGGGTGGCCTTTCCGTGACATAGAGCAGACGACAGGCACATTTTTCTCGACCTTTTGAATGACTGTCTATGTGCAATTTTTCTTAATTGAGATAAACTTTTGAACCTTCATACCGCCCATATGACAAAACATATACACAGGACTAAGAACATAAGATTTATGGCACACACACTAAACTGTTTTTATTGCTCTTGGATACTTATAATAAACACACGATTATGAAGATAATTCCTTTCTTCAAAAACCAATACCCCCATTCGGCGTGATTCCTCCTTCGGTAGACTATAACTTTCAAGTAAACCAACTGGATGGAAGTTTAGTGCTCGAAATTTAATGAGTCTAAATGGAAGTGTTTGCCAATAATCAGATATACCACATCACCTCGTCCCAATCTGTCATATTCAATCTTCTTGAAGGTTTCTAGTTCGAAAAAACGAAGGTTGTCCCTTTTATTCATGAACATTACCAGGACACTTTGTTCCCCTACAAATCTCAATCAAGCATATTATCAATCGGCCTTGTTGTTGTGATTGTTCCTGGATCCATTCATTCACGTTCGTTTGAGAGCGTGTATTCCAACTAATTAACACATGCTCACTTCAGATTTTGCTCGATTATATGCAACTTCGGCTGAAAACTCATAAATCGAAGATAAGATTTACACAACTCCCTCTGTCAAATAGATCCAAAATTACACCCGTTTGATGTATTCAGAAGTTACGGGTATCCATAGGCAGCCGTCCTCATAAATATTTAAAGCGCCATATGTTAGAACTGAGACTTCCTTCTGTATATCTGCGAGTGTACCTAAAGCGGACTTCTTTGTGTTTAAGTAATAGATAAAACATGTGATAAATTACCAAATTCTGACATCCGATTAACCAATTTTACCGTCTAAACATCGTCCATGATAGAAATATAGTATTAAGAGTATTTAAAAGAATACAATCGGTAAATCGGAAGTTTTATTACACTTTCGCTTCTCCGTTCGGATTTTGAAGACATCTGTTAGATGAATTGGGGTTCGACAAATACTGTTCGTCGTATTTAACCGCGCCTTCGAGAAAGGCTTATTTTAACTACCACGGCATAACCAATTAGTACGGTAAACAGCCAAAGTTCCGCTCATTAATTAGAACCCTCTGGGCTTTTGTCGGCCATCGTTCCAGACATTTGGGTAAATCAAATTCAGCGCGAAAAGCACAACTACAGTATACTGGGTGTTCTCACGGCGCTAACAAACATTCATCTCCATTTGCTCGAAAGGGGCACGCGAGTTCATGGGGGAAATTCCGTTTTCACCAAATTTTTACCTAGCAGTTTGACGTACACCGGTTTGAAATTTCTTTGAAAATTCCTGTATACTTTGGTAAGAAATCTGCGTTTCTAAACTGCATATTACATGTCTTTCTTCTCTCTTAGTTGATAGCACTTAACAAAACAAAGAGACTCCGACATCCTGCTAACCAATACTTCCTGTTTGAACATCGTGTATGGTTGCGAAGTATAATAAGAAGTGTCGTTATATCATTAAATCGTAAGTGATAAATCTGCGGTCTTATTTTGCTCTCCAGAGATTTCTGGTAACCAACTCGTGTCCCCCTCTTTTAGATTATGAAAACACTTGGTGGAGGAACTGTGTAATGCTAGCCGTTTTATTTAATCCCACTTTCATGGACAATCTTTTAACAATGATTGCAAAACCAATTAATATGGTAAACAGTCAAAATTGCGCTCATTAATTAAAGCACTCTGTTTTTTGAACATCGTTCCAAGACATCCATATGAAGCACGTTAAGAGTGAAAAACACAACTGCAGTAGCCCGGGTGTTTTCACGGTGCAAACAAAAATTTACGTTTAGGTCAAAAATTGCACACGAATTTATGCCTTGTATTTAAGTGGGAAATTCCGTTTTTACTAAAGTATTACCTAGAAATTAAATGCATACGGGTTTGGAAATTTTTTAAAACCTGTATATTTAGACAAGAAATTTGCATTTCCAATTATTTGTAAGGTCAAGAAATTGTATTGTATTTTTTAAAATAAACTCATATGACTCATCCAGTTTTGTGCACTGACCTTAACATGCTCTCAATCTATTACAGTAGCCAGGGAGCAGTCATTGAACTGTGTATGGTAGTGTTTCTTACTCAGCAAACATTGGATTGAGTAGTCTACAAATTAAAACGCTTATGCCCACTTACACACCTGCTTCACGTGCAAAATTTACCAAAAGGGTCATTTTCAAATATAAGGAGTAGAAGCAATGTGTTTCTTGTGTATCTCCTTGAAAATATGCCTAAATTTGCACATTTACCAAAAATAAACAAAAACTAGCAAATCCTAGGTTATTTTTTACTTATTAGAATTCACATGCACAGTTGTGAGCATGCCCAGATAAAAACCCACTGCGTTATCGGGCATGAATTACCTTTGAATGGCTTACCTTGTTAACCAGTATTACAATCTTGTATATGTGATTGTTCCAGCCTGGGGGGAAATTTAAAGACATCAGTCTGTGTTTTGTGAGTTGGGACGACGCGCTTACTTTCCATATTGATATGTCGCCCTTTACTAGATCTATGGCTCACTGATGATCTGTGACGACCGTTAAACAACCGTCTGCATCTGACCTGTTGTACTATTAGTGAGCTGCCTGCGTATTATATGTGGTATGTGTTCTATGACACAGCGTTCGTAGTCGCCATGATCATAACTACAACGAAGGGGGTCATACGCTTACTTAACTCATTTATATACCTTAGTTTATAAGACCTATGACGTACTGATGGTCGGTAACGACCGTGGAATAGCTGTCTGCGTATGCCTAAGACTTTCCGACTGCAGCAACAGGTGTAAATGAACTGTTCATAAAGGCATTTAAAACGCCCCGCCCTCCCCCAGCCTCCAGACGTGTTTTCGTCCACCAGCTCAGTCAGAAATTCCTTTAATGAGATCCACACCAACTTCATCCAAATGAAAACCGTGGACAGCTTCGCCTGCTTACGCGGCACACTCTCACGCTGCATCAAAATCGACAACGAGTTGGTTCACCGGCTCTTCAAAGCCAGCTAAGACTTCGGACGGCTGTGGAATGCTGTATGACATCGCCGTGGTTTCATCCCAGCATCAAAATCAAGATCTGCAAGACTGTCACTTTGGCGGAGCTGCTGTACGGAGCTAGACCTGGCCAGCCTACAAAAACAAACGCGGAGACTTAGTCGCTGTCGCATCAGTCTCTGGCGGATACTAAAGCTGAGGTGGCAGGGCAGAATCACGTACGCGGAAGTTTCAGAGCGGGCAGGAATCCTCAGCATCCACGTCATTCTGAGACAGCTACAGACACTCTGGAGCGACAAGGTCATGAGGATAAACGATGAGCGACTACGAAGACGACTCTTCTACGGAGATGCCGCTAGAGGGTGCTAGCCGACAAGGAAGTCAAACATGCTGCTGCAATGATACCCTAAAGAATTGTTTAAAGCACCTACAAATCCTCCAGGAAATCTGATCCGGCTCATCGGTCTGGAGAGGCACAGTGAAACTGAAGCAGCAATCTTTGAGGCCAACCCTATTGCCGATGCCAGAGCCAAAAGGGCCGCCGGAAAATCTTGGGCGTCTTTAGTTTACGTCACCAACGCCCAACCACGTCCGATGCTTAGGCTGACAACGAACTTTCCGCGCGCGGATTGGTCTCCTCAGATATTTCGGGGCAAAAGCAATCCAAGAACCCCAACTGCTGTCTCCACAACAGCCTCCGTCGCCAACTCTGCAGCAACTCCCGCGCCCGCGATACCGTCCTGTCTCACCATCGATGGTCACAATACATATGCCCTGCCGTGTCGACAAATGCCACCTCCACCATCCACGCCAACACATCCGGGGCGACGACGGCGACCACTAGCTTCCCCATTCACGCCAAATGTGAGAGTCCTTCCAGCGCCTCGCCAGTCACTACCCTCACTATGGCTGCCCCACCACCAGCGAAATGGACTCGGTCCCACTCTGTCATCATTGCGATCACACTTCAACCCCACGCATCGGCCTGGCCAGTCACTTGCGAATCCATGGAGCAGAGACTAGCGAGCCAGTGCCTGGAACACCAGCGTATACTAGAAGCCACTGCGCCAGTTGACCGTACTACCCTCTCAAAATTAAGGCATCGCATGGGCCTATTCGGTCACATGCGCCCCCCCCTGGAGAATCTGTGGTAAAACCGTAGACTAGGCCACTTCACCACACACTACCCCATCAAAACATGCATCACACGTGAACACCTTCAAAAGTAGGCAACACAGGCACCTTCCACGTTGGCGAATAGTGTGTTCTTCGGCCCCTTCTATGTGTGGATCCCCTGTTACATGTGAGATTCGAGCAGTCTGCCAGCTGCGTGAAATCCTGATGTGTGAGAATGGGGGCCAGGCCCTGTGTGTGGCACGCGCAGACGGTCTGTGTTTAACACTGTCGGCCACTACTCCCCATCTAGTCATCCGTTGGTTTACTGGTTCGGACGGATGTGCAGCATAAGTGATGTCGACTCTCAGCTTAAAATTCCTCACTATAAACAATCTGACGCGCTTGGATCCATCACAGTGGGCTAAAAACTGGGGCGTGGAAGGCTGCCGACTGGCAGGGTGACTCGGTCCTTCTCGGAGGATGGATAGGCAGGTTACAACAATTCCTTCCGGTTCACCCTCCTCTTTTTTCTTGTTGTACAAGATCCCCGTCAGTGTACGTTGGGGACCAGAGGGTGTGGCGGTATGTCTAGGTACGGGTTTTTTGTCGTGCCAGCCAACTGCCTCCTCTCCCTCCTCTGGCCTACTTGACTCTGCCTTGATCCATGTTGGGGAGGAGGAGGGAAGGTGAATTAGATGCAGTGCAAGTCGCTTGTCACTATAAACATAATTCACCTCCAACTACGGCCCTTGTTCCCAACCCGCTATCAAGCGCACGAAGGACATTGTCGGAAACGACCGTCGAACGGTCATGTAAAATCCAACATTTCTTCAGTCTAGGTAGATTTCATTTCTGTCCTCTATCGCGATATGTCTTCGAAACATGTTTTTCATCCCCCCACTAACAGAAAAGCATAGCTGTTTACCTTATTCTAAATGAAGCACTTATGAGCATCGAAACATTAATTGTGCTCACGTTGTCCACTCCTTTGATCTACTGTGTGTGGTTTCTGCGTTGTTTGTTTTGCCATCCCCAAAATGCTCTCCCGCTCCATACTTCAAATGCCCCAGAGAGAGGCCGCTCGGTTTTTTTACTGTTGATGTCAATAACATTCATATTCTTTTTCATTAGACACCTCTTCTGGTGACTGTTTTGGTTGAATTATCTTGCCTTTGCCGCTCCCTTAAGTCAAAATGCATGCATATGCTGCATGCAAATTTCGTTCAAATTTTAAAATGAAACTGTTTTTTTATTACGCTTGATCTCTCAAGAAAATTTCCTTTCTGTTTTAGTCAGTAAGTGCAAACTCTACGGCAAGACACAAAAAATAAAATTCTTCCCCGTAACGCAGGTGTCAATACTATAAAATTCCAGAGAGATTAGGGTTAATGTTAAGATTGGGGTTGGCGTTAAGGTTGAGGTTAGTGCTGGGGTTAATTTTAACCTCGGGTTTGGATCAGCGCACAGCCGACTGCGTCTCACCGATTGGGTTTTTTTATGTTTGGCACTTTGTGCCCGAAAATGCCCGCTTGCAGCCTAAAACGCCGTAATCACAGCCTTCACAACATCGACATCCAGCATCGCTGCTGATGGGTCCGTCTAAATTGGAAGTGCTAAAAAGAACTGAACCTTTCTCCAATTTTGGCCATCGGCATCTATCCTACATGGCCCAGTTTTTATTTTGCTCAAACCTACACGCAAATGATAGGTGTGGCATCACTTTTCATATTGCCACTCACCGCGGATCGGCCCTCCCCACACCAGGCACCTGACTATAGCAGTGAATCGGGAAGATTTTCCCGCCCTCTTCCGCAGCGTTCAAGCCGGCCTATGTTCCGTCAGACTTCGTCGAGGCAACTTCCGGCAAAAAACTCCTCGTCGCAGTGGCTTCAGACTTGGTGCAATCGTAATGAACTCGAAGGGTGCCAGAATTAAATTTCAGCCGGAGGTCATTTCGTCCTCGTTGCTCTTCCTTACTCGTGGTCGTTGATGACCTTTCTGCATAGAACGAGGTTATTCTTTGACAAACGTTTGTCTGCAATACTGCTTTATAATCAAAATTTACTTTCTCTCCCACGGAGTCCGAATTCATACAGCGATCCGTTCATTGCAAGTCCAAATGAATCGTTTGCAATGATATTAAAACGAGTGCAAGCTGGCCAGCTGCTCTTAACCTGATTGCAAACTTTCATAATGTTGTAGGGGCGCTCATCGATCGTGCTACGAAACTCACACGTTCCCTTGTGCCTTACGGACTCTCTCTCTCTCGAGCCCAGCCGGCGGCCGCACAGCGGCGTGTAACATAGGCAGAATAACATTGTCGGCGAAGACAAGTGAGACTGGAATGGCCATTTCTAACTTTTTAGCCGTCATCAGCCAGTCATACCCAACCCCTAAGTGTGGAACACCTGGGGCTCGAACTCGCGACCTGTTAGTAAGAAGTCCAACGCCTCTAACCACGATCGGTGAACCCCCCTCTATCATTGATATTCCCGATCGAAACCAACAGGAGAGCGGACCCGTGACCCAGTGGTTAGAGGCGTTGGTTTTTTAACTAACAGGTCGTGAGTTCGAGCCCCAGGTGTTCCACACTTCGGGGTTGGGTATGACTGGCTGGTGACGGCTGAAAAGTCAGAAATGGCCTATCCAGTCCCACTTGTCTTTGTCGACAATGTTATTCTGCATATGTTAAACGGCGCTGTTTGGTGAGTCGATTGCCTGATTTCAAAGCTTTTAGGCACCTGTGATTGGCTGTTCTCGGTGCTGCATGTTCGCATATTCCAGCCGTTCGGAAGCCGCGATCACACGATTCCTAAGGCAGCGTAGATGCTTATGCCCGCTTGAGGTGCTACAATCTCTTCATCTACGGACGTTTAGACTTCATTCTGACCGTGTTAACAGAGGAAACAATGATAATGTTGCAACCGGCGTCGAGCAGCAACTGCACGAAGTCAACAGTAATCAGTATTGGAAGTTGGTTAGCTGTTTTCGAAAAAAAAGATTGCTGGAGAACATTCTTCTCAAGTAACACTGCGCTTGACGACGAAATTATAGCCCATAGCTGCAAAAGCCAGTCAGGTACAACCTCAAATATCTAATCGCCAGGACATCTAGCTAAATGCAAACTGTGAAATGTTTACAGAATGTTATTGCCGACAGAGACAAGGGAGACTGGAATGGCCATTTCTGGCCTTTTAGCCGTCATCAGCTAGCTATACCCAGCCCCGAGTCGGGTAACTCATAAGACTTGATCCCGTAACCTGCTGATAGAAGTCCGATGCCCTGACCAACGAGTCACTGGCTTGTTACCCTTGCCAGTTGCGATCGAGTAGGTAAAACGTTAGAGGGACATTCACCGACCATAGTTAATTTGTAATTTAACGAAAGTCTCTGTTTTAATGACCTTCAGTGATATTTAAAATTTTCCCTTTGTTTAATCTACTCTTGATATGGTTTTCGACAATATTCTTCTTCCTAATGTTTATTCACCACCGTCTTTTCCAGCCTATGTTATTGCTTATAAAAATATGAAAATTCCATAAACTGAGATTTTGCACAAAATGCTCTGTACTTCATGTGCCTTTTACAGCCGGATCCCAGTTCACACGAAACTTTGCCAAAAACGTTTCTAATAAGTTCGTTCCTTCAGTGGAGATGGGCATCTTCATGTGGATATCTGTTAATGCTTCGGACGGAATGGAAAATTCAACTTCGATTGGCGCGCTCAAACAAACGGTTTAAGTTCTTTTGACTTACCGATGGTTCCAATACAGCAGGCTTCATGTCTTTTTAACGAAGACTTTAACGTTTAAGAGCTCTTCCATAAACAATCTGGAGGAAGATATTTTATCAATCCACGGCAAGGAAAATAAGTGATTTTGTTTAACTGTGAAATACTGAGGAG
Organism: Spirometra erinaceieuropaei; assembly: GCA_902702965.1. Classification (NCBI taxonomy): domain Eukaryota; kingdom Metazoa; phylum Platyhelminthes; class Cestoda; order Diphyllobothriidea; family Diphyllobothriidae; genus Spirometra; species Spirometra erinaceieuropaei. Next base: position 1,307,171 of record CACRXP010000071.1, read on the forward strand.
TCCATGCGTATGCATATTTCCTACTTCTGTCTTCGCTTTTTAATATGCAAATCAGATAGCTGTGCTCGGGTACGGATGTGCTAAAAATATTCAGAAAACGCTTTTTCCGTGCTCAGCTTTCGCTGCCACTTTGTGTTAATGGTTTGCAAATGGCATCGTTCTGCATAAACCTTTTAGAAAAGCTCAAATCTACGCGGATTCGTTGCCTCAATACCCTCTCTTTGATACAGCAGTCGCAATTCAGTGAGATCGGCGGGGAGCCTTCCAAAATTCCCAAGGGGACTTTTGTCTGTCGTGAATTCATGCTAAAGCAGAGACAAATTTACGGGTGGCCGTAAAGGCACGCCTCTCTTGTTTTTTTTATTTCTCCTTCTTTTTTATTCTTCGCAGGTTAAGTGCAACTTCCTGTACCCTGAGCTAGGAAAGTTTGTCTGAGGATTTTGGCATTCCTAATTATTCGGAACAGATCTTTTTGTGCCCGGCCTGAAATTTTCTATGAATATTTGGGCTGAGATCCATCGGCTACTGCAGAATAACTGCGTAATATTCACAAATCGTCAACAGGCAGCCGGTAGTATACAATTGTGTAATTATTTACCGTACTAGCAATACAGGTAGCAGCTAAAAACCCAGACACGCTGATGCATTTCAGCTCAAATATTCATATCAAATTTCGGACCGTGCCTGAAAAGGTCTGTTCCGAAGGATTTATTCCAATTCTGAGCACTAAATTTCTCAAAAAGTAAACAAGGCAAGCGAAACTGAGGTTCATTTACGACAAAACACACGGGGAATGCCGGCTGATCCACTGCTGAGCCGAACCCCTGATAGCTGCCTCAAGCAGCGGCACAAATCGGCGAAACACGCGTGTCTGGGCTTTTAGTTAATGTCTGCGTTGTTAGTATGGTAAGTAAATACACAGTCGTAATTATTGGTTTCATTATGCAAAAAAACATTATCTGAACATTTAGTTTTTCCGAGTCGAGAGAAGCAGCCAAGATGCCGCCCTCCTCGGTCTGCCCAGAGATCGTGCTCTCCCGTCGATGGTTGTTTTTTTGAATGGGACCACATGTAATGAATTTTTTAAAAAAGAACAAACACTTGCTGACGGCCAAGTTTTCACTTTGTGTTATTTTCCACGTACTTATCACTGTCGTTGCCCTTGTTCAAAAGATTGGGATCTGGGGTTTTTTATTCGCTCAGATATCAATCGCTAACTTGCAGTAAATCAGTCCGGATTGAACTTTCTAGACTCAGGCTGAAGGTTGGTGTGAAAATTTGGGCCGAAGCCCATTGGCTGCAACGCTGGAGGCCCGGTGATGAGCCGAACCCCTCGCCGCTGTGTCATGCACCAACAGAATACCAGCAAAGCACGTGCTCGGGCCTCCTGCTAATACCTGTGCTGTAAAGTATGGCGCCTCATTTATATTGACGATCCCTGATGATGCCGTTCGCAGCCAGTCATTTTCAAATTTCCGGCACATCAGATGCTATCTTACAAAACGCCCGCTTCTGGCATAATCTAAACCTTTGGGGGGTAGCTTTTGCCTCGTGGCACAGACCACATTGTCAGTTAACTCTAAGGATAAAATTACTAAACTGAATTCAGTCCCGGAGTGCTAGTTATCATAACTCCTCGTCAAGACGGTGTCCAACACCCTATTATGAAGGAGCAGCGTGACTTTTTTCTGAAGAACTCAAATCATAAGAGGCCTAAATAAACAGAACTTTTTATCCGCCCGAAGCCTGTAGTGCCGCCTAGCTGGTGGTGCATTCATATCAACTGAAGATTCAAGGAAATGGTTCAGATGTTGTTATGTAGACCGATCTGAAGTAAACAAACACCAGCCACCTGTAATACGGGACCGAAGATAATAGGGAGTTTTACAGGTGGGACCGGGGAACGCAGAGGCGACGAGGTCAAATAATTGTACACAAAAGAAAAGCTACTGGGGATGCGCGGTTGTACTTTGAGTGGTTGAGAAATATTTGCCCTAACCCCTAACCCTAACCCCAGCCCCTAACTGTAATCCCTGACCCTAACCCCTAGCCATAACCCTTAACCCCTTACCCCAACCCCAACAGTATTGTGTCCATCAGGTCGGGCTACATAGCCGGAAATGTGTGATTTTATATTTCAGGGAAGGTTTTATTTGAGAAAAAGACAGCTTACTCAGTGGAACACGAATTTTATCCGTCTGAAGTTTCTCATTTACACTTGGACTCATCATTGGGGCCAATAAAAGATAAGGATGGTGGATGCTCAGTGGATACAGTGATTATAAGAGGCGTCTGTTATGCACCCATATACCTAGTAAGGTGAGAAGCTCCCCTATTTACCGCAGGTGATCAAACTTCGTGCATTGATTACTTGCTCACCCCTAATCAAGCGTTGACTCCAGCAGTCTCATCGTCATTTTGGTAATTACTCAGTCATGTGTTTCGTCGTTCACGCACTCCCACCACGTAACCAACCCCATCATCCGGGCATTGAATGTGGGATGAGAAATCACAGCAGTTGCTGGTGGACTGCGCCTCGGAGATCCATGACTCAGGCAGCTTTCAGCTTACACGGTTGTCTCCTCTTGCGACAGTCTCATTCACTCTCACTGCTGCTGCTGCTGCGTGCTCGGTCAATCGCAGCGAAAGCAATTTTCCAGTATGCCTGAAGTACAGTAGGTGGGCTAACTCATGGAATGTCAATCGAAATTCTGAAATGCGTTTTCGTTTCAAAAGGACGAATAAGGTAGGGTTGTAAAACTAATCATCATGAAGCGTAACGCTATAACAATTCAGTTACCCCAGGATACCGACTTTTGAACGAACTTCTTTCCGGCTACATGCAACAATTATACTCTGCAAAAAATGTCTACTTAAGTAGCATGCATTTTTCTCATAAATTTTCGATGGCCGTAAACATTTACCTATATTTCATTGAAAGCATGCACAAAAATATTCATTCTTTTGCTCATTCGGTAGAAAATTACGTCTTCTTCCAATTTTATACTCGATGGAAGGACATAATTCGGTTTTCAAAAACTTTCCAAATTCCCGAATAATTGTGGATCCGATCTGCCGTACAGTTGCATTCAGGCTTTCCAACCTATAAGCCGTATATTTTCCGCGTACGGAAAACCATTCATTTCTCGATAATGTTAAGAGGAGACCATATGGGGTTCATAAAATTTAGCAGTGAATTTGAGCCATATTTTTAAACTTATAAGCCACATTGGTAAATACAGAGACATGACGTTTTATGAACGGCTATTTCACAATATTAAAAAAATCTCATAATTAGAAATTTTTAAAACCGATTTATACCTTTCCTACGAGTATAAAATTGGAAAAAGATGTATTTTCTACCAAACGAGCAAAAGGGTGAATGCTTTTGCGCATGTTTTCCATAAAATATAATTGTATTTTTAAGGGTTTCGAGAACCAGTGAGAAAAATGCATGCTCCTTAAGTAGTCATTTTTTGCAGAGTATAACTTTTGCATGCAGCCGGAAAGAAGTTCGTTCAGAAGTCGATATCCTGGGGTAACTGAATTATTATAGCGTTACGCTTCATGATGATTCGTTTTACAACCCTACCTTATTCGTCCTTTTGAATCGAAAATGCGTTTCGCAATTTCGGTTAACATTTCATGAGTTAACCCACCTACTGTATCTTAAATTTTAAAAGAAACCAGCTAAGAAGATGACTCGTGAACACGTGGTCAATTACCACCTTCTGAATTATGCAACTATTAAGTGTCTCATAAATACACTACCCAAATATCATCTCAGTACTATGCAACATCATCATGTGTTGGGAAAACAAAGTGGCAATCAACGCGCTGTAAACTACTAATAAATTTATCAAGTTTAACAGCCTGTCGTCCCGGAAATGCTGATCTATGCCGAGCCGGAAATGCTTTTTTCGATTTGTAAATCTGCACGAGTTTCTGACCTAAGGTCAGAAGGCGATCCGTGTGTTTACAAGGGAAAAACTCTGGGCAACGGCGTTTGTTCCAAAACCAGCAGAAGAATGTCCGAACATATCTTTGGAAGTGCATTTATTATGTAAGCGGTACAATAGGTGGGTGGTTTTCAACTAGTACGCGCAGGTACTAGCTAAAAGCCCATACGCGCGTGTTTCGCCGATATTCAGCCGCTACGGGACACAGCTGTGAGGAGGTCAGCTCATTAGTGGATCTTCCAACATTCTCCGCGTGCTTTTCTGGCAGATACTCCAGTTTGAAGATTTCAGATTTTTGTTATTTCCTCAGAAATTAATCGCTCACTTTGAGTTAATCAGTATGTTTTATACAAATGGACTCAGAGGGAAATTTTATTTATAGGGCCAGGTGATAGTGCATTTATAACAAAAGCATAGCGCCTATAACTAAGAATGAAGATTATGGTAACTGTCTCAAGTACCATTTTCTTCTGCGGTGTAAAAACGTCAGTATTTGTTCAGTCAACTGCATCAACTTACCCGTGAAGAAGGTGGCAGATATCGGGGCGAAAAGGAATAGTGCGGTTTACAAATTCTTGCGAAAAAGAATATATTGGGCAGAATATATTGGTCGTACGTGCCGGCACTTATCCAAAAGAATGAAAGAACATCTCCCAGCATGGTTAGGAAAGGGACAAATAAAGAACCTCAACAGCTCGATCCTCGCGCACATGGTGGACACAGACCACCGTATAGACGCCAGAGAGGACTTCAGAGTGATTTAAAAGGTCCCATCCAGCTATCCAAAACTGCTTGGGCAGCGCTTGTTGGCTACGGCAGAGGCGGCTTCAATCAGGCTACGCGGACCGGTCCTATGCGCGCAGAAGAACATCATACAGGTCCCACAGTTACCATGGTTCAAAGCCACCAAGCCAGCCACCCGCATGTAATTATCTTCGCCGGGACCCACCTCCTTCCTGGTGCTGATTGGAATTGTGGTGTTTCACTCTCCCCCTCCCCCCTCCAAACCCGAGCTGCAGCTTACTTATCTACTTGCCCGTATCTTTTAATTCATCACTTCAATAGCCATATAAGTGTACAGGTCTGAAGAGAATTTATCGAAAGCAGACGTATGCTCGCCAAATTGCCTTTTGAATTATTGCGAATCGTTTGTTCTCAATTAAGAACACTCCGACCACGAGCTTGTTTTGTGAAAGTCCATTTTCTTTGGTTCTAAGGTCACCTGCAATTATCGCTCAAACAGTCAGCCGCATAAGCGAGAGCTTTCGATAAAAGCCTTAATGATTCAGCCTCAATAACTGTAATGTGCGGGGTGCGTAGCTTCCGGCAATCAACTGAGGACACCAAAAGCAGCAAGACATTTGCGGATTCTTGAAAACGCCCCGGGACTTAATGAAATCCAGCATCACTGGAAGGAAAAAGTACGCATTTGCGAATAAACCGCTTATCTTTTAGTAAAATCGCCTATCTACGCAAGCAGGTCTAGTAGATATATACCTCTACCATTTACTAGCAGTATGCATATACCAAAGTAATCTTATCTCATTTAGAAAACAACATATACTATACAATAAAAAGCAATTAAACAACTGCCCCATATGTGTCAAATAACACTGTTTGTTTTTTCACCGGGATCTCACCTAACACTGTACTTCTACTCAAAATAGAAGTATGGCAAAACGATGAATGTCAAAAAATGCCTTACTCTCAAGTTGATATCGGTATTCTCTGTTACTGATGTGTTTTTTTTACATTTCCATGCCTTATTCGTCATTTGCTTTGTAGTTTAAGGTGTACGTCACTTGCCATTTTCCTGTTTTTCATCAAAGTATATTATTCAACCCAAGTTATTGGCGATCAGAACAGAATTATCTTTTTTTTACAGATATGGCCGGTTGATTTTACTGTGTTTCGAACGACTGCTTGTGAGTTTGGTAAGTTTTCTCATGGTTCTGAGAGGCTTCATGAATTTCAACTCGAACTCTCTTACAAGGCGCCGAGAAAGAGTTAAACGACGAGACTGCCAAGGGGACAACATTTGACCAGGCTACCGTTTTGATTTTGCCGTAATCTGATTAGGCGGAATTCGGACCTATTCTAAAATCAAACAACGCCCAATTTTCTCAAGCATATCAACGAAGAGACAACAAACGACTTTGAGTTCTAGCTACGTACAGGGCGTGCCATTTTATGAGCCTTCATCGGTGCTAAAACTGCCTTGCCTCTTTTTTTTTATTTCTTCGGTTTTCTTACCCTTCCTCACCCCCTCCCCCGAGCACGACAGTTCGACCGTCGATTTCGACGATGTCCACCGTGTGCCCCACAGCTGCAGCAGCGGTGGGAGCAGGGACGGTGACTTACGCAAGGGTTTATAGTGCCAGTAGACTTGCGTAGCATCTACCTACACTCTCTCCTCCTCCCCCGCCTGGACCCGGTGTCAAGACAGAGTCAAGAAGACCGGAGACGGGGGAGGCCGCAGGTGGATGGCTCGGACGGATCCTCACCTTGGCGTTCCACCACACCCCCTGGTCCACAAAACAATAACCAGGATTTCAACCAGCACAACAGAGATTTGGAGGCTGGCACGGCCGAAGCCGCACCTGGGCGTGCCGCCAACGCCTGGCTCGGATCCCACACTGTGGTGGGAATGCCATAAAGGCCACATTAAAAAGGAGCCATTGCAGCCTGACTCTCAGACCGCCTCCAGTGAAGAAGGAGGTCCAAGGTACCCCGTCAGTTGGCAACCTTCCAAGCCACGGCTTTTAGCGCACCGTGATAGCTTCAAGCGCGTCCGATTGTTTATAGTGAGGAGAAAGTGCGCTGAGTCGTCTACCTCACTCTCCCTTCCCATTCCCACACCCCAGCCGCTGTCCGAGCCGGTCAGCAGACTGGAGTGGGGAGTGGGCGCGGTGGCTGACATGGTCGACTGACCATGCCTGCGCGCGCCACAGCACGACCTGGCCCCCCATACACACACAAACACCAGGATTTCACACAACGGGGGTTGAACGGCGTGTCTCCCACTTGCGTGAGAGGGCCGTGAAAGGTGCTGCTTCAGCCCATCCCCAGCCCACCAGTCCGCCACTACACACAACACACACACAACGTGACGAACTGCGAGCACACACACACACACACGATAGTTCGACCGTCGTCTTCGACGATGCCCACCGTGTGCCCAACAGCAGATGGTGGGAGCAGGAACAGTGACTTGCGCAGGGGTTTATAGTGCCAGTAGACTTGCGTAGCATTTACCTACACTCTCTCCTCCTCTCCCGCCTGAGCCCGGTGTCAAGACCAAGTCGAAAAGACCGGAGACGGGGGAGGCCGCAGGTGGATGGCTTGGACGGATCCTCGCCTTGGTGCTCCACTCCGCACCCCCTGGTCCACACACAAACGACCAAGATTTTTACCGCCACAACAATGGAGGGCGTGGCAGTGATCCCAGTTGTGCGACGACTGTCGACAGCAGGGACTGCCAGCGCACCCCCTAGATGTTGACATTTGCTATTGCGCAGATAGCGCCTGCCAGAATCCGATGTGGTCCCCGTGTTGGTCCAACGCATCTAACACGTGGTCCGTTTGGAGGGCACACACACACACACTGTTCCGTCCCTCGGATCATAAGGTGCTCTAATCACGTTAGTTGCGCCTAAATTACTGTCTGCCTTCACAACCTATATTGGGGGAAGGAGCTCGTAAAAATTGGCACGTTTAAAAGTAATGTAGAAAAATCTACGCCATCTCCTCTGACGTCAGGCCTTCTGCCCACCACAGACATCTAACAGACCTTTCTCGGCTGTCTGTCGATGTGAACTGGCTTACAACCCCTCCTCAGGATACCTTCCCGCCACTTATCGAGGCATGAACAATTCAGGATGTGGTATACACGGCTTTTTTGTTGAAACAAAAACTCCCGGTATTGCGCAGATGCGCCGTCCGGGGGAAGCATACAAGTTGACGCTTCTTCTCCGTTGTGAGAGACACACTCAGCCCCTCTGTCTCCCTCGTCTCCTTTACCCTATTTTGGCCGCTCAGAATAGTCTGAAGACTTCGATGTCAGTCCTTTTGGCAAATCTGTGCGTTTCAGATGCGGCAGAAGCACATTTTTCACACACTTCTCCTGCAGCACACTCAATCTCTCTTCATACTGTTGCGTACTGGCTGTCTGGTTAGAAGCCAACCAACGAAAAGTGGAGTCGCAGAGTTCCTTTGCAGCCTGTCGATCCTCTGGGGGTATTTCGTTCAATGTGGACCCACCTGCGCCAAGGGCAGCTTTAATGGCATAAATGTAGGAATAGACGCGGTTCCTGGCGGCCACTTTCTTCCTTTCCTCCTCTTCGTCGCTGTCCTTGTGCTTAGCTACTGTCTGTGTTAAACGCTCAAGCTCTTCCCCGGTGAGACAGCCCTTGTCCTTCTTCACTGTAATGACTCTTGGATGACCGGTATTCACGTCAAAGGCATTCAAGTCAAAGATGCCATTATCATCGAGACTGATGGTCACCTGTATTTCGGGCATTCCGCAGGGCGCTGGAGTGATGTCTGTCAGCGTGAACTCACCAAGGAGGTTGTTGTCCCGAGTTAGAGCCCGTTCACCCTCAAATATTTTTATCAACATTTCGATCTGATTAGCAACACTAGTAGTAAAATGTCGCTGAATCTGCATCGGTAGACGTGTATAGCGTGGAATCAGATTCGTCATCACGCCGTTGGAGGTCTCCACGCCGAGAGAGTAGGGAGTAACATCCAAGAGCTCCAGATCCTGTAAGG